>PVHP010000864.1:0-123881 GCA_004024765.1 Zapus hudsonius
GAGTGTAGCAGGTTTCCCTATGAAACATGAAACAATACCACCACCTAGTGGTACCATTCCTAGTTCTTTTCGAAGCAAAACTTTAACAATGTATTTTATAGAAGAGGCTATTAAAGTGATTGCCTTTTGCATAAATGAAATTAATCTTGCTGTAAATTGGAGCTTCCTTCTTTGATGTTATTTTAAGTGAACACAAGGTGGCCTGGTTTCCAGGACTCTACTTTGTTCACGCTACTGCCTGCAATTCTTTCCATTAAGATGGTTTGGTTTCTGTGCTGAGGATTCAAACCAGAGCCTCTAGGTGCTATGTGCTCTCCATCACTGAGTTGCACTCTCAGACCCATCACTAAACTGTAACAGAACACAAGTCCAGCTCACTGCCAGAATATCAGATTAATAGAAATAGCTTGATACCATTAAGTAGATATTATTAATAAGTATTAACTGTGGTTATGAACTATAAGAGCAAGGTCACTACACTCTAAGGGCAAAGCTAAGATTCCAAGTCCTCGAGAACAAAGTCAACAGTCCTTGAAAGCAAATCTATTTTTGCATTTGGTAAAGTTTCCATTCCTTTCATTTTTCCCTGAAACTGCCATTTTTATATTTTAGCCAATTACTTAACAGTGTGAGGTCAAGTTCTAACTAATCAGAGTGGGACACAGGACCCTCAGGATAGGAGATAAAAAGCCAGCAGACTTCCTGCTGGTGTGCTGGCCTCTCTGGACTCTGTGGCTACGCATAGAAGTCAGCATTGCCTTGCTAATATGCTTTGGCTTGTGTGGTCCTTCCTGAGCCCCAGCCTCCTTTCTGACAATATTCAGCACATTGCTCTATCATTTTCCTTATGAGTCCAGATGTTTTAAGAGCAGGTTAATGAAGTTACGTTTCCTGGGGAGGACGTTTCCCAAGTGCAAACAAATGACATGCCTGTTTGAGTCTACCTGGTACGAAACTGCTCAAAATTCCACAGGGTGCTTTTAGGTCTTGTTTTTGTTTTTTTTCTAGCCATGGCTGACCTGGAACTCACTCTGTAGCCTCAAGCTGGCCTCAAACTTCCCGTGATCTTCCTACCTCAGCCTCCACAGTGCTGGGATTAAAGGTGTGTGCCACCTCACCTATGTTTTTTTTTTTTCTTCTTCTTCTTCTTCTTCTTCTTCTTCTTCTTCTTCTTCTTCTTCTTCTTCTTCTTCTTCTTCTTCTTCTTCCCCTCCTCTATTGTTTTTTAGGTTTTTTATTTTTGAGGCAGGTTCTTTATCTCTAGCCTAGCCTAGGCTGGCCAACCTGGAACTCACTCTATAGCCCAGGCTGGCTTTGAATTTATGGCAATCCTCCTTCTACTTAGCCTCCTGAGTGCTGGGATTTAGGCATAGGCCACTGCCTAAAAAAGACACAGCTCTCACCTCAAAGGGGATAAGAGATCATTTATTCTGGAGCCAAATATGAGTGACCATGGCCCAGGAACATAGATTTAGGTTACCCCGATTCCATGTTCCAATGTGTTAACAATCTCATAAAGGTTTTATAGTCACAGAACAAAAGAAAGTTACAAATCAAGGCACCTTTCAAATACACTGACTGACCATCAGGTAGGTGGGTTATCGCAAAGCTGGGGAAATCTCCACCATAGGCTTCAGATGTTATCTGATGACATTCTTAGTCCTTGGGCTGGTGGAAGCTGGGTGTCTTCTAATACATTCAAAAAAAAAAAAAAAACCACGTATCTGATGAACTGGATACATCACTTGGATGTGAGGTCAGACACAGAGTGGCCAATAAATAGCTATTGAGAGGCTGAAGGTAGCTGTGACTTTTCAATATTCCAGCTCTGTGTGGTCACAGGAGTTCAGTCCATTCAGCCTTGCAGGAAGCAGGGGCAGCGCTTTGCAGAACGAGTTCAGTCTTAGATCCTAGACCAGGCTGGCATCCCAGCTGGCCATCTGCAGTCTGTGCCACCCTGGGCAAGGACACTTTGAGAGAGAGAGAGAGAGAGAGAGAGAGAGAGAGAGAGAGAGAGAGAGAGAGAGAGAGAGAGAGAGAGAGAGAATTGGTGCACTAGGGCCTCAAGCCTCTGCATGCATCTCCAGATGCATGTGCCACCTTGTGCATCTGGCTTTATGTGGGTACTGGGGATTTGAACTTGGGTCCTACTGTTTAGCCAGGACACTTCTTGATAACAGGAAGACCATGGGCCCACCTTACTGGGTCAGGCCAAAGAGTCGATGAGAAGATACACTCAAATCTCTTATCCCGGGACCCCGCCCAGTCCCGCGCGCGGATCGCTGGCGGGAAAGCAGGGGGCGGAGCCTCCGCGGTGGAGGAAGGGGTGGGTGCGGCCGGAGGGTGGGCTGGGCGGGGGTCGCGGCCGTCGTCCCGCATCCGCACCCGGCGACCGAGCCGCCAGGGGTGGGCTGGGCGTGCCCCCCACCTTGGATCCTTCCGGGGGTGCGTCTGGGCGCGCTCCGCCCCGGAAACACGTCCCGGGCGGGTTTGGCGCGTTTTGGAAGTAGCCTGGTGTGTTTCATGTCAGTTTCAGGGTGTCCCGGTTCCCCTCCGGGCTCCGTGGGGATGCCCAGGAGCCGCGCGCCCACGAGGACCCGCGAGGAGGTGGACGCCACGCTGCAGGTGGCCAAGCTGGACGCCGCCGAGCTGATGGCCACGGCGCACTGCCTGGCCTTCGGCCCCGGGGCCGCGGGGGACGTGTGTCTGCTGGAGCTCGAGCCCGCGCTGTGCCGGCATCTGGAGGCCGGGCGCAGGTGAGCCCGACCCGGCCTGCGGTCACTGTCCCTCTCCCCAGGGCCATCCCACGCCTCCGCGGGATGGATGGTGGGAATGGAACCTTGGGACTCCACAGAGCACTGCTAGTCCACCTTCAGGTATAACGGTAGTCGAGTTCTTGTCTTCCATCTATCTGTCTTTTATTCAATTTTTTTCTTTATTAAGCAGATGAGAGAGAGAGAGAGAGAGAGAGAGAGAGAGAGAGAGAGAGAGAGAGAGAGAGAGAGAGAGAGAGAGAGAGAGAGAACGCACCAGGGCCGCCACCTTGTGGGTCTGGCTTATGTGGGTCCTGTGAATTGAACTTGGGGCCTTAGGCACTGGAGGCAAGTGCCTTAACCGCTGAGCCATCTCTCCAGCCCCGGGGAATGTGTTTAATGTCTGTCGCAGACTTGGTTGGGATCATTCATTGAGGACTACCGACAGCTGTTTCTAAATAAGGTCAATTGTAAACTTGCTGCCAAATCCTTGGATTGAAAATACTGAAGAGCTGAGCTTGTGTCTTGAGTAGTAGAGTGTCTGCTTAGCATGAGAAACTGTGGGTGTAATCTCCAAAAAATAAAGTCAAAAGTTGGGGAGTTCCGGCAGAAGATGGCTCAGTGGATAAAAAGCTCTTGCCTTCCAAGAAGGAGGACTTGAGTTCAGATCCCCAGCACCCCTGTAAATGACGTGTAGGCATGACCACCTGCTTGTAAACCCTGCCCTTGGGAGGTGGAGAAATGTAAACTGGCCAGCTAGACTAACTAGATCTGTGAGCTCTGGATTCTGGCAACAGAGGCTGTTACAGTGAAACAAAGGTCATTGAGGAAGACACACTACATCAAACTCAGACTCAGTCCTCCACACACGAATGCATGCACGTGCAAAAATTTTTTTGGGTTAGGTAATTGTTTGAAGGCAGTCTTGAAAGTACCTGGAAAATCCCTCAGCTACTTTTGAGTCCCTCGGGGTGAAATCCTGCAAGCGGATTCTCTCTCATCCGCACTGTTCTCCAACACAAATGCTCTATTAAGCAAGTTTTCTCAGTTTTCAAACCTGACCCATCAATGTTCTAGTTATCTGGTTAGTCTTTACATACAAGTCACAAAGTACCCTAAAGAGAATTGAAGGGAAAGCTTTACTTAGCTGTTTATTGAGAAAGACTTAAAGTGTGAGGGTCTTGTTCTTTTCTAGTTAATTTAGCTGCTGAGGGTGACCATGAACTCATGATCTTTCTGTGCTCATTTAGCACTGGGATTACGTATGTGTGCCACCACTCTTGGTTTATGTGCTGCTGGGGAGTGAACCCACGGATTTGTGCAGACTAGTCAAGAACATACTAGAGCCCCATCCCTTTATGAGACAGGCTCTCGTGTAGCCTACGCAGGCCTCATTTTGGAATTCTATGCTGAAATCACTATGTAGTTGAGGATGACCTTGAACATCCAGTCTTCCTGCCTCTGGTTTCTAATTGCTGGGACCACAGGCAGGTACCTTCTCATTGCTGGAACAAAACACCCAATCAGCAGCAGCTGAGAGGAAAGGGTTTATTTCAGTCTTACAGTTTTGAGGGGAAGCTTCACACGTTTGAGGAAGCTGGCTCACCGTATCACACCATCCACAGCAGAGAAAGAACAGCAAGCGCAAGCTGACTGAACACACAGTAGGGCTAGATTCATCAACCCCAAGGTTCCCTACCACCCAACACACTTTCTACAGCCAAGGCCCACTTTCCAAAAGGTGGGAACTTAAGTAGAAAGCTTAACCACAACCACCTGAGGCTATGGGGGACATTTGCACTCAAAGCCCCACCAGGCATGCAGCGCCACATTCAGCTGAAAATCATGAGCTCTTGACTGAAGTTTCTAAATGCTTTATCTTGTGCTGTCCCCAGGGACAGCGGTCACATTTGTAGTCTTTGAGTCTTGCTCATATTTAGTTATTTTTCCTTGGTAAGGCGCCATAGGACCCAGGGTTTGCTCTGTGGAATCAGGACTTAATTTTAAATTCTGCAAGCCAGAGAATTTGGGAACTCCTTAAAATGAAGTGTCCACTGGAGTCTCAGTAAACCATGTGTTGTCCTGTCCATCTTCCCGTAGTCTTGTGATTCGTGGTGACAAAGAAGAACAGGCTGTGCTCTGCAGTGAAGACAAGACGTATGACCTGAAAATAGCAGACACGTCCAATATGCTGCTTTTCATTCCTGGTTGCAAAACTCCAGACCAGCTGAAGATGGACAAAACTCAGTGTAATCTTGTTCACACAGAGGTATTGGTTTCTGTTCCCTGACTTACAGTCCTGAGAGTGACGACATGTATGCCCAGATTGACTTCAGTTAAATACTTTTGGTATCAAATGTGCCATCTAAAAAATGTTCCCTCTTTTTTTTTTTTTTTTTTTAAAGTTTAGAGAGACTTTATTAGATTAAGAGAAGGAAAGAGGAGAGATTGTGAACAGGCAGGAGGGGGTAAAGCCCTGGAATCTAAAAAGTTCTGTAGTAGAGTTTGGAATTTCTTAGCATTGGCATTATTTTGGTTTGTTTGAAGTATTTGTAAACTATATTTCTCCATTTTTTTTTAAGCTCAGATAACTAGGTCCTTTTTCTTAAGGTGCTGTTTGCTATTTGGTGACTCATTCTTAAAGTTTCATCATTTTTAGTGAATTTTGTGTGCCTATGTTTTGAAAATTGAATCCCTCACTAATGCATAAGAAGTAGAGAAATCTGAGGTTTCAAAGAAGCATGTTCTTAGTTTTGAAGTTGGGTTAGCTCATTGATATCCATAGCTAAGTATATGACTAACATTTTTTAATTTAATTTTTTGCAACTTCATACATGTGTATAATTATTTTGATTATATTTGCCTCATTACCTTCTCTTGTGTCCCTCCTATTTCCACTAAACTTTCTTCCCAACCAATCCCCTTCCTACTACCATGATTTTTTTTTTTTTGACCCACTGAGTTAAATTAGAGTTGCTTGCCTGAGCATGGGTTGGGGGATATTCATTGACGTGTGGACAGCCTACACAGTGGTTACACTACTAAAGTAGATCACTCCCCTCTCCCCGCAACCATTAAGTACCAGTAGCTTCTCTGGGAGTCGAGAGAGGTCTCATGATGGAATGGTGACAATTTTGTGCAGGAAACCTCAGCTACTTCATGAGTCTAATGGCCATGTTGTGTCCAGAGGACAGTATTCATCAGCACTTCTCTCATCCTCTGGTTCTTAACACTCAGCTCCATTGCCTGCAGTGTTCCCTGAGCTTGGGAGCGAGTGATAGCGATATCTCATTTAGAGCTGAGCACACAATATACACTATAGTCACGATTCTTAATGCTTTCATCAGCTAGGTGTCTACATTAACCTCTCTCCACTATAAAAAGAAATTTCCACGATTGAGACAGAGAACAGCACTAATCTATGAGTAGAAATATAAATATTAAAAAGACAGTTTGAAAAACCTGTCCATTTAGCATAACATTAGTAGTAGATTCCCTCCTAGGGCTCATGACTTCCCTAGTCATGGCCTTTTGACTAAGTTTACCTTGCCAGATATGAATTTCCTCCTCCTATGGAGCTGGCCTCACATACAATCAGAAAGTGGTTAGCTACCCCCATAACAGTCATACCACTATTGCACTCACCTGTCAGGTTTTTAGTTGTTTTGGAGACTGCTGCAGGTAGTTACCAAACAAAAGTTTCTACCTTGTCTAGGTTGTCATACATACAACCACCCTTAATTCTTTCAGAATGACTTCAGGCTATTTCCTTATTTCCTTAAAAATGGAATTGGAGAAGAAAATGCTGGAAAGCTTTACTGATTCATGTGAATAGAGGAACTTTTAGTAAATTTTCCTTTCCTTTTTTTTTTTTTTTTTTTTTTGGTTTTTTGAGGTAGGGTTTCACTCTAGCCCATGTTGACCTGAAATTCACTATGCAGTCTTAGGCTGACCATGAACTCACAACAGTTGCTGCCTCCCTCCCAAGTGGTAGGATTAAAGGTGTGCGTCACCATGCTATGCTTCATTTTGGGTTTTTTGAGTATTTTATTTCTTATTTTTTAGAAATGGGCTTTTGTAGCTCAGGCTGGCCTCAAACTCCATATGTAGCTGAAGATGGCCTTAAACTCCCAATTCTCCTACCTCCCCCACCCCTTTTTTTAAAGGTAGGGTCTCAATAGCCCAGATTGACCTAGAACTCATTCTGTAATCTCAGGCTGGCCTCAACCTCAAGGGGATTCTCCTACCTCAGCCTCCTTAGTGCTGAGATTAAAGGTGTGCACTACCTTTTTTGAGAGTGACAGAGAGAGGCAGAGAGAGAGAGAGAGAGAGAGAGAGAGAGAGAGAGAGAGAGAGAGAGAGAGAGAGAGAGAATGAGAGGGCATAGGAGAACCAAGGCCTTCTGCCACTTCTGCCATCTGGCTTTATGTGGGTACTGGGGAATTGAACCCAGGCAAGAAGGCTTTGCAAGCAAACACCTTTAACTGGTGAGCCATCTCTCCACTCACTGCCCTGGCCTGTTTTCTTTTGTGTTGACAAGATGTTTGCAAAGGTGCCCATTTCTTTAGTGGAGATGGTTGGAAAGGTAAACTCCCAAAAGAAAGCAGAATGTGTTGCCTTCCATTTCTTTGTTTTCATTAAGGAAACATGGGTTAATTGGGATGCTTCTTGAATTTTTTTAAAAGGTCATTAAAGACTTCTATGTTGTAATTTCTAGATCTTTGGTTTTTCTAATAATTATTGGGAATTAAGAAGATGCAGACCTAAATTAAAGAAACTAAAGAAACTTCTAATGGGAAATACTTATGAAGGACCTGACAGCCAAAAAGAAAAGGATTCACAATGCTCAAAAGTAAGACTATTATTTTTCTTTTTTCATTTGTAATTAATAACTATAATTAATGTACCTAATGGTGAAACGTTTTTTTGTTTTTCTTGTTTCTGATTTTTTTTTTAAAAAATTATTTATTTATTTGAGAGAGAGTAAGAGAGAGAACGAGGCAGATAGAAAGAGAGAATGGGGGAAAGAGAGAATGCTCCAGGGCTTCCAGCCACTGCAAACAAGCTCCAGGCACATGTACCACCTTGTGCATCTGGCTTTATGTGGGTTCTAGGAAATCAAACTCGGGTCCTTCTGGTTTGTAGGCAAACACCTTAATTGCTAAGCCATCACTCCAGCCCCCCATTTCTGATATTTTTTTTTGACATTGGGTCTTGCTGTGTAGCTGTGGCTGGACTGGAACTTGCAGTGATCCTCCTGCCTCTACCTCCCAAATGGCTAGGATTCCAGGTGTGTACCAGCAGTAGTGTGAAATACAAAAGTTCATGAAGTCTGGTTGTTGATGATTCTGCTACAGCTGTTCTTCTTTTCCTTCCCTGTTCCTTTTCATTATTCTCTTTGCTCTCCTCCCTCTTCCTCTCTCTTCCTCCCCCCCCCTCTTTTTTCTTTTTTTTTTTTTTTTGTGGCAAAATTTCCCTTTGTAGCCCAGACTGGCCTCAGACTCCTCCTGCCTCAACTTCCCAAGTGCTATGAGTATAGGTCTGTTCTACCATACCTGGAAATATTTCTTCTATTGTTGCTTTGCTTTTTAATTTATATTCATTTTTCTCATTTTTGACATTTTTATACAGGTATATAATGTATTTTTGTCTTCCCCAATTTTTCTCTTTTTTCCTCCCACATTTTCCCATTCACACGCTTCTTCCCTGTTACTTTTATGCCTTGTTTGTTTTTAACCCATTGAGTTAAATCAGTGTTGCTTGCATGATCACGGATGGAAGGTTATTTATTTACCATGGAGTGGGCAACTTGCCAGGCCTCTGCCACTGATGAACCTGATTCCTTTCTCCCAGCAACCATTAGCTGTCATTAGCTGGTCTGAGGTGTGAGGTCTCACATGTCCTTCCCTTGTGGTGAAATAGAGATACTGTACTGTCATGAGAGACTCAGTCTTGTGCAGGAAACCACAGCTCTTATAATGACTACCTTGTATCCAGAATATAGCATTTTCAGCCCTCTTCCCAGTCCTTCTGTTGTTACATTCTGTCCACCTTCGATTCCGTGTGGTTCTTGAAAGAGGGTGGTTTAGAGGTCCTGTTTGAGGCTGACACAGTAGTCACTTATTCTTGGCAATTTTGGAAGCTATGTTCGTCTGCATTAACCACAGCCCATTACAGAGAGAAACTTCTGCGACTGAGGCTTTAAGCAATGCTAATTTATGGGAACAAATATAGATATTTAGAAGATAGTTTGGGATGTTGTCTATTTAGCATAATTAAAATAGTAGGTTCCCTGCTAGGTGTCATGTCCCTGGCTATAGGCTTTTGGCTAGGTTTACAGTACCAATCATGAAATCCCTCCTGTGTAGTTTGCCTCAAATCCAAACAAAAAGTGGTTGGTTACTCCCGTATATGGCATTGATACCACTATTGTACTTGTGGGTGAATATCTTGCCTCGCAGGTTGTTTGTGGAATCCACAGCTGGGTAGACTACTGATGACTTTTCTCCCCTAGCAGCTTGGATTGCACCTTCTAACATGAAGAAGCTAGCTGTCAGGGAGGAAACTTCCAGCTCAGTCCTAACATAGCTTCTCTATATCCTGAATCTGAAAGGTGTCATGTCTTCAGCAATAGGGATGTACCTTCTAGTTTTGTGGGCAACTGACAGCGATGGTAATAACCTACATTGTTTTAGGGTCCTTTGTAGTCTCCCTGACCAGCACCTTATTGGGAAGTATCTCATTTCTGGCACTGGAATTTATGATTCATAACCTATGGTTTCTGTGTGTTGCTTGTGTTGTTGGTGTTAAGAAACTATTGCCAGATCCAGTGACATCAAGATTTACCCCTGTATTCTCTTAAGAGATAGTTTGATTTTGTATTATAGTCATTATTCATTAACAAGAAGTTGTCTTGGTGTATAAATATTATCTTAATCTGTTCTAGTTATTTACTCTCCAAAATTAAAAAGAAAGCTGAAAAAGACGTTTTTCTTCAAAGTATTAAGAAGTATATATCTTTCTTTCATTTGTTTCAGTATACAACTGAAGATTTGCTTGATCAAATTCAGGCAAGTGAGGAAGAAATAATGACTCAATTACAAGTTCTAAATGCCTGTATGATTGGAGGTACCATTACTTAACTATTATCATTCATAATGATGGAACTGGGTGTACATGAGAGAAGAAGCTTTGGGACATCTTGAACATGCTGCATTCTTGTTTAATCTTCTTTGGGGTTCAAAGCTAATGATAGTAGGGGCTGGACATATAGCTGAATAGACAAGTGCTTGCTGAGCATGTCTGCCCCATGTTTAAACGCCAGCATCACATGAATGTGCGCATGGTTACACACATACACACACAAAATGATGTTATTTGTCTTTTTGGAAAGAAAGATTGTGAGATCACCTTTAACAAAAGGAGATTAGCCTATGCCTAGTGACTTCTTAAAAAAATATTTTTATTTATTTATTTGCAAGGAGAGAGAGAGAGAGAGAGAGAGAGAGAGAGAGGTAGAGAGAGAGAGGTAGAGAGAGAGAAAAGACAGACAAAGAGAATGGGTGCACCAGGACCTCCAGCCACTGTAAATGAACTCCAGATGCATGTACCACTTTGTCTATCTGGCTTTACATGGGTACTGGGGAATTGAACCCAGGTCATTAGGGTTTGCAGGCAAGTGCTTTAATTGCTGAGCTTTTTCTCAAGCCGCCCTTGGGACTTTTTGTTTGTTTTTGTTTTTTGAGGTAGGGTCTCGCTCTAGCCCAGGCTGACCTGGAATTCACTATGTAGTTTTAGAGTGGCCTCAAACTCATGACAATTCTCCTACCTATGCCTCCCAAGTGCTGGGAATAAAGGCATGCACCACCATGCCCAGTTTTCCCAGTGACTTAAATTTTTTTTTTATTGATTTATTTATTCAAGGGAGACAGAGATAAAGAGGCAGACAGAGAGTGAGTATGGGTGCACCAGGGCCTCCTGCCACTGCATATGAAGTCCAGATGCATATGTCATTTTGTGCATCTGGCTTTAGGTGGGTACTGGTTAATCAAACCCAGGCCATTAGGCTTTGTATGCAAGTGTTATAACTGCTGAGCCATCTCCAGCCTGAAGTAATTTTTTATTTTTTCAAGGCAGGGTCTCATTCTAGCTCAGCCTGCCTTGGAACTCACTCTATAGCCCCAGGTTGGCCTCAAGCTCATTGTGATGTGCTGAGATTAAAGGCTTGTCCACTGTGCGCAGCCCTAGCAACTTTAACTATTCCTCACAGGTCTTTTCATGCAAAGGTTTTTCCATATCAAAGTCTAATCTTTTAATCTAAAAGCACTTATTTTTAATATGTCAGGAAATTGAGGCCCAACAAAGGGAACTAACTTACCCAGGGCTAATGATGAGTTAGTGACAGGATATATCAGACAAGCCAGGGCTTTGAACTCCTAGTTCAGAATTCATTGTGTTTCCAAATTGCTTTGGAAGGTAGGCCATGTTTCTTGCAGTAATACTAATAGATTGACGAATGTGCATTATTTATAATTTAAGCTGCCGTAAAAGATCCAGAAGTATGTGTTGGGCTCAGGCTGATGAGACATCCTGTACTGTCTTTAAGCATTGAGAGTGGGCATGGTGGTACGTGTCTGTAATCCCAGCACCTGGAAGGCAGAGGCAGGAGGATCCTGCGAAGATCCAGCCAGTCAGGGCTTCACAGTGAGACCGTCACACACATACAACCAAAAAAGTACAGACAGACAAACAAACAAACAAACAAAATGCTTCTAAGAGTCTTTTTTTCTTTGCAATGGAGATGAAGACGCTACTGCTTTATTATATCTTGTTTAATAGTTCCCTTAAGATGTTCCTTGATGGATTTGAGTTTTGGAATTTACAGGCTACTGGAGGATTCTTGAATTTGATTATGAGATGAAACTTCTGAATCATGTCACACAGCTCGTGGATTCGGAATCTTGGTCTTTTAGTAAAGTTCCTCTGAATATATGTCTTCAGGAACTTGGGCCTTTGGAGCCAGAGTAAGTATTTCAACTATTTGTCTGTTCATAGTTCCTTAAGGGACAGAAAATTATTTTTTAGACTAGAAGTGAACCCAAAACAGGTAGACTATTTATATTTTGATATTATTTAAAAAATTAAAATAAACAGCTAGAAAGGATTTTGGAATTTTGGTTACTGGGGTGGATGAACTTCATCACCTATGTTTTAAAAATTTTTGTTATAAAGAAATCATTCTTAGCCGGGCGTGGTGGTGCACACCTTTAATCCCAGCACTCGGGAGGCAGAGGCAGGAGGATTGCCGTGAGTTCAAGGCCTCCCTGAGACTACATAGTGAATTCCGGGTCAGCTTGGTCTAGAGCAAGACCCTACCTCGAAAAACAAAACAAAACAAAACAAAAAAAAAAGAAATCATTGTTAATGTGAATTATTTTATAAGTAGATAATTATATAGTTCATGTAAAATGTGTAGCATGGGCCTGGCCTGTGGAAGCTTTCTAGGATTTTTTTTTTTTTTTTTGGTTTTTAGAGGTAGGGTCTCACTCTAGTCCAGGCTGACCCGGAATTCACTATGTAGTCTCAGGGAGGCCTTGAACTCACAGCAATCCTCCTACCTCAGCCTCCCGAGTGCTGGGATTAAAGGCGTGCCCGGCCCCTAGAATATTTTAATTAGTTCCAAATTGAAGTAAAAGTCATACAAATAATTTAATGTTTCAAATATCAAATTCGTATCTGAATATATAGTCATCAATTAGATTTCAAATGTAGAAACATTTATGGGCATTTTCAATTTTTCAGGGAAATGATAGAACACTGTCTCAAATGTTATGGAAAGAAATATATAGATGAAGGTAAGGTTTGGAGAGTATTCTAATGGGCATTTATTTAATATTTGTATGCTAAAATTGATAATAACCTTTCTAAAATATGTTAAAGATAAGAACCATGGGATAGTGGGAGATGAGGTATGTGTACCTTTTAAGAAATTCCATGAGGTAAAGGAAACCTTCGTATTAAATTGTATTTAATTATAAGAAGATAATATGAAGCTATCTGATACTCTTCCCTAGGTGAAGTGTATTTTGAATTGAATGCTGACAAAATATGCAGGGCCACAGCCCAGATGCTGCTCCAGAATGCAGTGAAATTCAATCTCGCCGAGTTTCAGGAAGTGTGGCAGCAGAGTGTTCCAGAAGGAATGACCACGAGGCTTGATCAGCTCAAGGTAAGACCAGTATTGGCTGCAACTGGGATTCAGCCGGTGGTGACAGACTAGTTGAGATGTGTTTCTGATGAATTTGGAACCAATTTCTGTTCCTAGACACTCATTAAGGAGGACAGTGTTCACTCATTACATCACAAAGTTCTTTAAAACCAGTACTTATGGAGATACAGTTTACGTAACATCAATCTTGTGTGTGTGTGTGAAAACACGTGTGCAGGTGTGCATGTAAATGTGGAGGCCAGAGGCTGATGGTGGGTCTTTCTCTATCACTTTGCTCCTTGTTTCGTGTGTGTGCTGGTGCGTGCTTGCCACAGAGCACGTGTGGAGGTCAGAAGACACCTCAAATGTCCGTCCTCACCTTCTCCCTATTGTTCAATGCGGCATAGGCCAAGATCGCTGGCCTGCCCTCCTTGGATGCCCTTGTCTCTGCCGCCCATCTTGCTATAGGTGTGCCGGGTTTATAGACACAAGCTACTGTGTCGAACTTCATGTGGGGTCTGGGGATCTGAACTCAGGTTGTCACACAACCATAAGGACTTAAATTTGGATTACCAGCACCCATGTAAAAAAGCCAGATGTGGTGGCATGCCTCCATAATCCCAGCACAGAGGAGGGATCACTGGCTAGCAGTCTAGTTGAATCATCGAGCTCTAGGTTCAGTGAATGATCCTGTCTCAAAAAATGATATGGATGACTCAGGGATCTTAGTGGAAAAGGGGCAAAAGAATGTAAGAGCCATGGTCGGGAGAATATCCAGAGACATCGTCTCCCTCAGCAACAATACCAAAGGGGGGAGAAAAACCTGGCTACCTCTGGTGTAGTTCCTAACTCCCTACTCTATGGACAGATCCAATATACACAACCAGGGGGGACCCCAGTGGGTAGGGGAAAGAAAGGAGGGAAATGGGGGTATCATCATAAGATTTGCTCATACAATGTATCTAATTATTCATAATAAAGATATTTTTAAAAATGATGTGGAAAACGGCTGAGGAACATACCCAATATCAACCCGTGACCTCCATAAGCACACATAAACACACACATACACATGCCCGCCCCCTCTGCACCTGCACACTTACAAACATGCATACATGCACAACAATAACAAAAAACCTCTAGAGTATATGCCAAGGAAACAGGAGATGGGGACTGGATCAAGACTTCCTCAGCCCCTCACATGTGTAGGAACTACTGAGCACTTAGGTTGAATAGCAGAACTTCGGATGCTGCCCAAGCTTCCCATTTTTCTAGGACAGTGGGAGCAGAGCAGATTGGCTAGTAAACACCATAAGTTCTTCAGTAGATTTGAATGTAAAGACTGAGCTTAAAAGTGGAATCAGAGAGGAAAATGTCTATGCTACTTTAGCAAGGGCGTTGGAGGCCAGTGGTTAGGAGAAAGGTACCCAGGACAGTGACAGGGAAACAGGTAGCAGAGAAGGGACAGAGGCTGTGTTGAGGAAGTCAGACAAGACAGTGATGGCAGTGACAGAGAGATGTAAAGAGGAAAGCATCATAGACATTACCAAGAAAAACAGGGCCAGTAAGATGAAGCCAAGAGACGAGCCCTTTGCATTTGGCAATTACCGGCCACTGGTGACCTGTAGAACGAAGGCTTTCTTGATAAACTTGTGAATGTAGCAGCTAGATTGAAGAAGTCAGAGAAGTCACGGTTTAAAGTAGCTCTTTAAAAGGCTATCTGTGGCACTTGGTATACCTATTGCAAAGTTTCATGTAGATGACACTTTAAATTCCTTGGGTGAAGCCAAGTCTGATGTCAAAAAAATCATTTCAACATTAGATCATTATCTTAACCACCTCTTTTCTTCTTGTTTCTTATAGGGTCTAGCACTTGTGGATAGAAACTCAAGACCAGAAATCATATTTTTGCTGAAAGTAGAGGATTTACCTGAGGGAAATCAGGAACGTTTTAACAGTCTGTTCTCTCTGAGGGAGAAGTGGACAGAGGAAGATATTGCTCCATATATCCAGTGAGTCATTCCATTAAAAATGTATTTTGAGGGCTGTTCCTTCAAGTGTGGCACAGAGTTTTAGACTTGTGACCAAAACACTGTATTTCTGCATATTCCCTGAGGATGCTGCTTCCCTTGAAACTTCCTCAGTCAGCCTTCTCTCATGGTATGTGATTACTGACCCTGGAGGTGGAGTGTGTGCTATCTCTTTTCCTTACTGTTCCTTCTAGAGCCACTTCCCTGCTCGTCTTCCTGTAAAATCTCAGCTTTGAGGGACAGAATATATATGACTCAGCAGTAAATAATTTCTCTATACTTGATCTTAGTCAAAAGGCTAAGAAGCAATAAAAATCTCACTGGCTGCCAACTCTTGTCTTTCCTGCTACCTAATTTTCATTTTCTATTATTACTATTTTTTGAGATAGGGTCTTTAATAGCCAAAGCTGGCCTAGAACTCTCTGATTAGGATTAGCTTGAACTTCTGATTCTCCTGCCTCTGCCTTCCATGTCCCGGGATAATAGACATGTGCCACGATTCCCATGTAGTATTAGAATCAAACCCAGGACTTTATTTTTTTTTGTTTTGTTTTTTTGAGGTAGGGTCTCGCTCTAGTCCAGGCTGACCTGGAATTCACTATGTTCTCAGGGTGGCCTTGAACTCACGGCAATCCTCCTACCTCTGCCTCCAGAGTGCTGGGATTAAAGGCGTGCGCCATCATGCCCGGCTTTGAACCCAGGACTTTGTGTATGCTAGGCAAGCATTCTACCAACTAAACCATATCTCCAGCATTTTTATTTATTTATTTTTAATAATTATTTTATTTATTTATTTTCATTTATGAGAAAGTGAGAGAGAGAGAGAGAGAGAGAGAGAGAGAGAGAGAGAGAGAGAGAGAGAGAAAGAGGCAGATAGAGAGAAGTAATGGGTGCACCAGGGCTTCCAGCTACTGCAAACAAACTCCAGACACATGGGCCACCTTGTACATCTGGCTTTATGTGGATTGGTGAATCAAACTCAGGTCCTTCTGCTTTGCAGGCAAATGCCTTAACCACTAAGCCATCTCTCCAGTCCTTTATTTTTTTCAGATAAGGTCTCATGATATAGCCCGCATTGGCCTCAAACTCACTACGCAGCCTAGCCTGGCTCTGAATTCACGATCTTCCTGCCTCTGCCTCTCTCATTCTGGCATTACAGGTGTGTGCCATCAGGCTCTGGATTGTTGTTTAACACTGTGAGAGAGGGCAAATTTCAGAAGAATGAGTTATCCTTGAAGTCTCTAGCAGGATCTCTAGTCTACTGACACTTGAAATCAACTAACAGCTTTGTCACTGTGTGTCACACTCTGAAGGTCATCTCCTTCCTCTTTACCCAGCTGTGACCCTCTGGCCTATCTCAGTGGCTCGTGCTGCCCATCCTTTCCTCCTAGGCCCTCTCTCCCTTCTGTCATTTCTACTGTGGTAGAAACAATTAGGGCTGGAGAGATGGCTCACTGGTTAAGACACTTGCCTGCAAAGTTTTAATTCTCCAGTACCCACGTAAAGCTGGATGCACAAAGTGGTACATGTATATCCAAGTTCATTTACTCTGTGTGTGTGTGTGTGTGTGTTCACAAATAAATAAATAAAATATAAAAAAAATTAATATGATTAAACCCAACTTTCTGCTTCCTCTGTGGCACACAACAGCAGATGAAATGCCCAGACTTGCTTCAGGATATAAATGGGACTAACCCCAGCTCTTGCCCAGGCACCACTGCCTCATGAAACTTTTCTACCTTTGCACTTCTGTTCCATAACCCTGTTTTCTCTTTACTCTCATTTGCTGAGAAAATGGAAGAAATCAGATAAGAGCTACCTCCTTTCCCCTGCCAAACCACCAACCTCATGTCTGTATTTCCCTGTGGTCCTCCTGAGGCCACTCCTCTGCATCACAAAATCCATCTCCTCTGGTCTTTAAGGCTTGGCTTCTCCTGTTACTGGTGTTTCCTTTACCCATGGCTCATCTCCATTTGCACAAGATATTCTGTGGTGTTAGCCAACTTGAGAGCCAGCAATACTATCTCTTGGATCCCATGTCCTCTGTTCCCTTTCATAAAAAAGTTACCTTTGAAATGGTTTTTCTACCCATTCTCAGCTTCTTTGCCTCCCATTCTTTCCTTTGCCCGATGACATCTTATTGAGGTATTCATGTTTCTACCCTCAGTGGGCAATGATAAGCTGCAATTTACTTGACTCAGCACTATTTAACACAGTGGATACTTCCTCCTACCTGAAGCCCAGTGATTTTCTCCTCTCTCCCTCAGGTCAGCTCCTCCCATGCCTCTTTTGCTAATATTTCCCAGTCTTTAATTGTGGGCATATGGGCTGGAGAGATGGCTTAGTGGTTAAGGTACTTGCCTCCAGTGCCTAAGGCCCCCGGTCAATTCCCCAGTACCCACATAAGCCAGACCCACAAGGTGATGACCCACAAGGTGATGACCCTGGCTCGCTTGTGCTCTCTCTCTCTCTCTCTCTCTCTCATCTATATCTCTCTGCTTGAAAATGAATAAATAAAATATTAAATAAATATGGGCATATTCTAGGGCTCATTCTTGCGTCTTACCAAGTTGGCCAGGTAGGCCTCCGATTTGTAATCCTCCTGCCTCTGCATCTTGAGAAGTGGGATTCCAGGCCTGTGCCACCACATCTAGCTCCATGGTCTCTTCCAGGCATTTATTTTTAAAAAAAAAATAGTTATCTGCAATCAGAGAGAGAACCCAGGTCATTAGGCTTTGCAGGAAAGTACCTTAACCACTGAACCATCTCTCCAGCCCTTGGCATACATTTTTCTAGGTGGCCTTATCCCTGCCTGGATTAAAATTGAGTAATTTCTTGATTTGTTCCGCACTCTTGATCTTTCCTGTGAGCTTCTGATTGCTTAGAATGCCCATTTGCATATCTGATGGGATGGGATTCATAACAGAACTGTTGGTCCTCCCATCTTCGTCTAGGGCTACAGTCCTCTTCATCTAGTTACTCACACAAAAAGTCTAGGAACCAGGGGGTATAGTGATACATGACTATAGTACTATCTACTGGGGAGGCTAAGGTAGAAGGCTCACATAAGCCCAGAAGTTCAAGGCCAGCCTGGGCAACATGGGAAGAACCTGTCTCAAAACAAAACAATAATTAAAGTCTAGGAATTATCCTTGCTTTCATTCTTCTACCCCTGGTTCAAACTCTGGGCTAATCTCAATAGATCACCTTGGGCCTGCTTCCCAGTTAGTCTTCTTACTTCGTTTGCCTATCTTTTTTATACTGTTTTATTTTTTTTCCTAGGCATTGTTAAACATTAAAAAGTGACAATATAAGCCATTCATGTACCTACTGCTAGGGCATTGGCTCAGTGCCTCTGTCATTTTTACTATTTGAAACAGTTCTAGTGGCTTCCTATTATATTTACAATAAAATAACAAGTCCTTTTCATGTACTTCCTGGCCCTCTGTGATCCAGCTCTTGTTCCCATCTCCATCTCGTCCCTCCCCAAACTTTATTCCAGCCACAGTCTTCTCCTTTTGAGGCACAGAAGAGGCTGAGGTCTAGGACGGGCAGATCATCTAGACAAGCTCCTACTAGGTCTCCTGCCTCTAGATTGTACCGTGTCACATACTCAAACGCTGAATGATATAATGGAAATGACTTTGAAGCCATGCAGACCTGATGGCAAAATTTGTGTCTCAACTGTCCCTGTTCCTTGATATCTAATAAACGATTAAATAATGCATTACTCCAATTCTTGTGAAGGTTAAATGAAATTATACATGTAATATGCTTAGATCAACTAAGACTTAGAACCAGTCCCTTCCTGTGTTTCCCACATGCTGTTATGCCTATTAGATGGAGTTAGAGACAGAGAGAAGAGGAGGAGATAAAGATACATAGAACTGTATTGTATTGTGTTCCTTAACATATTCATGGTATTCTTTTTTTCTTTTATTCCCACAGAGATTTGTGTGGAGAGAAGCAAACCATAGGTGCATTACTTACTAAATATTCTCGCTCTTCGATGCAAAATGGTGTTAAAGTTTATAATTCAAGAAGACCCATTTCCTAAAAGAACCACCATTTTCTCTTTGGGAACAAGTTGCTTATAAAGTTTCTGAAAAAAGGCAAAAAAAAAAAAAAAAGATTCTCTTATGTATTTGTATTCCTGACTTCCAAAACTTCACAGCTTCCTTCTTTGTCATTTTGACACTACTGTCTTTTTTCATCTCTTAGATGTAACAGAATATTTCCATGTCCATCAGAAGGCTTGTACTGTATTCAAGGACAAAAATCATTGCTCTTTGTGTTTCGTATGTCTTGGAGTCTACATGGTTCTATTTATAGAGTTGTGTACATAAAATGCTATATCTTTAAGATTTGATATTCTAATGGTCATTATTATACTAAAAGTTTTCTAAAATGCACACACTTTTATTTTTTATTTTTTTGAGGCAGGATCTCTTTGTAGCCCAGGCTGACATGGTACTCACTCTGTAGTGCAGGGTGGCCTTGAACTCCCAAAGATACTCTTATGTCAGCCTTCTGAGTGATGGGATTTAAGGCATGAGCCATCACACATGCTTAAAAAACTAACTTTGAGGTTCATAGAAGAAATTTATTCATTTAAAGGTATTTTCGAAGTTGAGGGAGAACCTTCCACCAAAGTAGAAAGTCACTTGGTGCTGTCAGTTATTTATATTAGTTGTTGATGAGTTGATGAAATTGGCCTCCATTTACTCTGCTAGTAGACATGCCCTTTGGACCAATGGATCTGGTCTTCCTTCCTATGTGAGAAATAATAATAGATCAGCTGATAATCTTTGCACAGTTACAACTCACTAGAATACTACAAGTCATTTCTAGTTGCTTTTGGCATGCTTGACAAGTTTCTGTATAGCTTTATTTTCCTAATTTGTTTAGTTTGAAGTTCAAATGAATATTAAATCAATGAACTTGACACCAGGGTAATTGGAGAGGGTACGCCAAGTTGAATAAGTGTTCATGGGTAATCCATAATTAATTGAGTTAACTGTTAAGTGAGGTTTGCCAGTTTTCCTCTCATGAACATGAAATGTAAATGGTGTTGGGTTACTGGAGTGGACGGGGGCTAGGAGGGAGAATGATGAGAGTAATGGGAGGGGATTATGATCAAATTATAGCATATTCATATATTAAAATTTTCAATAATGGCCGGACATGGTGATGCATACCTTTAATCTCAGCACTGGGGAGACAGAAGTAGGAGGATCACCTTGAGGCCACCCTGAGACTACATAGTGAATTCCAAGACCCTATCTTGAACAACACAACAATAAAATCAATTTTAACACATTACATTTATCTACATTTATCTGGATCATGTGACTTGAGGTACTAGTTCTGGCCATGGAGGCCTGCCTGAGGGTGCCTGTGGTCTTGGGTGGGTTTATGGAGTGTATGGTTTCTGGACGTGAATAGCTTTTGTGACTCCTTGGCTTCTGTCCTCCACGCTTCATGCATGCGCATTCTTCTCTATCTTAATGTCACCTCCCTTCCTACTCTCCTTACCTAGTCAATATTTTTCTCTGCTTTCCTAATTCTTTAAAAAGCTCTTATTTACATGTGTGTGGGGGCGGGAGACAGTTCTCTTAACAGTGCAAACGATTTCTGTGGGTAGATGGGAAACCGAACCTGGGCTTTGCAAACCGGTGAGCCATCCATCAGGCTTTGCAAGCCACTGGCCCTCCATTAGGCTTTGCAAGCCAGTGAGCCACCTCCCCCGCATTCAATTTCTTTCTTCTTATTATTATTTGGATTTTCGAGGTAGGGTCTTGCTCTAGCCCAGGCTGACCTGGAAATCAGTCCTCCCGAGCTCGGCTAGGTCTCTACAGCGGTCACAGCGCACCAGGGCGGGAAGGCCAGAGCGAAGCCCCGCCCCCCGGCGCGGACTTCCGGGTTCCGCCGCGGGCGCCGCCCACTTCCGTTTCCGCCACCGCCGAGGTCCGGGAGCCGCGCGGCATGGCGGCCGGCGCTGACCGCGAGCGGCTGCGGAGCGGGGCGGCGCGGTGACGGGAGCCGCGGGCTGGCGGACGAGCGAGCGGGGCGCCGGGAATGCCCGCTGCCCCCCGGGAAGCAGGGCCGCTTCATGCCGCCCACCAGCCCGGAGCCGTCCAGGATGAACCGGAAGAAGGACAAGGGCTTCGAGAGCCCGCGGCCCTATAAACTATAAGTAGCTCTCGTTTCCGATCTCCTTTCCGGGGCTCCTCGGGGCGATGACACGGGCTTGGTGTCCTTTAGAGCGCGGACGTAGTTCGTCCATCGCGTCTGTCCGTCTGCACAAATCCATTGTCAAATGATCGTGTCATTAAGAACCAAGACAGGATAACTCCGGGATGGTTTCAAATGCAAGGCTGATGTGTGATTTCTGAGCTATAGAGAAGGGAGTCCTGATTTTATTTCTTAAATATGTTATTTGTTTGCAAGCAGAGAGAGGTAAGAGAGACCCAAAAGGGGCGGGTCACAGCCTTCAGCCTCTGCAAAGGAACTGCGGATGCTCGCACTGCTTTGTGCATCTGGTTTTACCTGGGCACCGGGGAATACAACCGTGGTTATTAATCTTTGCAGCCCTGTAATCCTTATTTTAAAAGCTGGATGTGGTGGCTCACACCTAGTCTCCCTCCCCACTGGGAGGCTGAGGTCGGTGGACCATTGTAAGTTCCTGGCCACAAAAAGAAGTCCGTATGTTCTTGAGTAGAGTTATGCTTTCATTTAATAATAGGAGTGTTTTTTCTCTCTCTCTTTTAATATACAACCCATCAGGTCGTCTGCATCCAGAACATAAACTTCCAGAGGAAGTCCGTTGTGGTAAGGTCATTCCCATTAATTATGAACAGTATTAATCAACCTTTTACAATGCTTGGTAACTTTATATTCTTCGAACTAATAAATAGGAAATGGAATTCGGGTCTGTTTGACTATGAGATCCTTTTGCTATGTGTTGATTCAATTCTTTTCTTCTCTGATGCTGAAAATTTTATTCCTTTTAATGTGTTGTAGAATAGAAAGCTTTTATAACCAAGCTCCACTCCTTAGAATTGTGTGTTAAACAAGAATAAGCCTTTAGTGAGATTTCTATAGAAAACCAAAAAATGATAGACTGGACTTGGCCTTTGTTTTCTGATTCTTCACTGACATGGTTGAGGTGGTATTGTTTTGTGGGGACCTTTTGGATTTGAGATCTGGTAACCCCTCAGCATTTAGACGTATGGATTGCTGATAAAATCCATTTTGAGAAAAATCATTGGAGAGCTATATACTTATGAGAGATTTGTATCAAATCATCTAAAATCTTAGAGCTGATTTTCCTTGAATGATGCTATCAACTTCATCAGACTTGTAACCATGTATTTATATGTTTACTCAGATTTAGTGTAAAGCTAGAAGGCTAACCTTATCATAGTGGTCATAGTGTTAGATTTGTAACATTCCTAAAGAGCAAGTTTAGTCTGCTCGTTTATGGGATTTCTTTTACAGTTTTCTTTTTTTAATTTAAATCACAGATTACTGTTTATCTTGAGTCTTGTAGTGGAATACTTTAGGTGTATTAAGTCACATGAGTTGTGTAGGAAAGGTATGAGAATTAGGGAGTATATTTAAGAGACTTTTAAGAGACTAGTGTAGCAGCTTAAGAGTAGAAATGAAGATAGTATTGCCAAAATGAAGGAGAAAGGGTTGATGGGGTATTACAGTGGAATGCTGGCATTCTCTATGATGTTAATGCATGTATGACATTCTCTAAGGTGTATGTGCATTAACTCTAGTACAGCTTCATGAGGTAGGTAATATTTTAATCTTCATAAATGTAGCTGAAGGAATAGAGGTTAAGCAACTTTCCTCAGGGCAAGTTCATGAAGGAAGTGTTACTAGATGAAGCTACTGCCTATGTGCAGTGTGGTGGAGAGCCTCTGTTGAGCACTGTTCAGACTTACATGGCACCTGTTCCTACACTTCCCTGGCCATGTTTGTTTCTTTTTATGACCATGAAATAGAGAAATGGTCATTCCAGAAATATCTATTTAAGCCTTTCCTCCATCATAACCTTTACTCCATTGAACAGCGACCCACTATTAAAATATCTACTACATGTAATAGATTTGAGGCAGTAAACATTAGTCCTATTCTGATATACTTGGTGTATACCAAAGGCTTCCAGCTGGACTAATGGATTGTGAGATGTTAGGTAAGAGCCAAGTTCAGTTCAGAACCAAGATAAAATAACTCCTGGAAGGTTTAGATATTTTCCTTTTTCCAGAAGGGATCGCAGTTTGGCAGATGATTAAAGGTCCTTCTTGGCTAGTCTCAGAAGATAAATTGCAGTGGTTCTGTGCTAGGAACCTGGCTTCCCACCCATTCACAGGTCTTCATTCTGGGATTGTGAACTGGATAAAATTATCCTCACAACTGCATGTTGTGTTGTTTCTTCCAGTAGATCTAGAATTTTCCTATTTGTGTTTTATTGAACACCATCTTAAGCTGCCTGTGACTTTCATTTTCCATCACCTGATATTTAGTGAGCCATTGCCTGTGTTCTCCTGTGGGTTAGAACACTGTGCTTAGGCTGGGCATGCTGGCACTTGCCTATAATTCCAGAACTCAGGAGGCTGACATGAGAGGATCACTTGAATTTAGGAGATTTAGACCAGCCTGGGCAATATGGCAAGATCTTCACTCAAAAACAATGCCTCTGAACGTGGTGGCACATGCCTGTAACCCAGTATTCTGGAAGCAAAGGGAGGAGGATTACAAGTTCAAGATCAGTCTAGCTCCCTAGGGACTCCCTGTCTTAATAAAATAAAAACACCATGTTTATCCATCTGCCTTTGTGGCCCATTTTAATGGCTGTATCCACTTGTTCACATGTAAATTTCAAACATGTTTATGGCACAGGGAAATACTACAGAGAAGAAAGGCCATAAGTAGAGGAGAGGGCAACAGATACAGCAAGATTTCTGGTAGTCATGTGGAGATGGCTTGCAGATGAGTGGTGGAGGGAGAGAAAGAATGTGTGGCAGTAGAACAAGAGAATTGATCACTGGTGGAAGAGTGGTTGACATTAAGGATTAGGAATAAATATAAGAAAACCCCAGAAGCTGGCTATAGTGAGAAGTTGTAGCATGATCTTCCATAGGGTTGAAAGGGATGAGGATGTGCCTTGTGGACCCTCAAGCTTATAACTTTTAATGTGTCTCTGGATGTTCTTTCCCACCATGGCTCTTACAATCTTTCCGTCCCCTCTTCTGCTTAAGACAAGGTCTTGCTTTATAGCCTAGACTATATATGAGCTCACTGGTCTTAAACCTGAAATGGTCCTCCTGTCTCTGCCCGCCAAGTGCTGGGATTACAGGCTGTTCTACCATGTTCATATGTTGTATGAACATGTACCATGTTCATATTATGTAGTTATTAAGTGGTAGGATCCTGATGTTTGAACACAGGGGACTCCCTCTAGGGAGTTCTAATGTGCATTTTACACTGAGACTGCCGCCCTAGGTTTTATCATGTGTACTACATAAAATCCAGTAAGTGGCTTAAAAAGTAGCAGGAAAATGCCTGCTTTCCTCTCCCCTAATGTATAGAAAGTGAGAAAATAAGTAGCTTGTCTAGGGAGTTCAGGAAACAGTCTGTTTAAATATAGTAAGTTGTAATAAACATGGATGAGCACTTGCTCTCTAACTCTTTAAGTCTCTAAGGGATATATGCCAAGGAGGAGTATAGCTGGGTCATATGATAAATCTATTTTCAGGAACCTTCACATTGATTTCCACAAAGTCTGTACCAGTTTACATTCCCACAACAGTGTAGAAGAGTTCCTGTTTTTCCACATCCTCACCAGTATTTATTGTCTTTTGTTTTCTTGGTGGTAATCATTCTGACAGGAGTGAGGTGCAATCTCAGAGTAGTTTTAATTTGAATTTCACTGATTGCTAAGGAGGTAGAACAGGTTTTTAGATGTTAATAGGTCATTAGTTTCAAGAACATTTGATAAGGCAGGATACTTAGCTGTGGAATGGTAGACAGAAATCAAGTGGCAAAAGGAGTTGAGTGTAAGAGGTTCAATAACCTGGGAGGCTCACAGTTATACAAGTTGTTAAAGGTGCTGGGTGGAGGTGTATGGAGGTTCTCAGGTGGCTCAGGGTGCTGGGTGTAGGTGTGTGAGGTTCTCCAGTGTCTAAGGGTGCTGGGTAGAGGTGTGTGGAGGGTCTCCAGTGGCTATGGCTGCTCTGGTAGAGGTGTGTGGATGGTCTGTATGTTGCTGGTGGGTTAATCTTTAGGTGGCATGAACTGTGTAATATACCCCTTTTTTATGTTCTCAGTCATCCTTAGAAAACCAAATCCAGTTCTTTAGTCCCTTTGACATAATTAGTTTTTGTTGCTATTTTTCATAATCTTTTTGAATTCACTTTTCTTTGTCTTGTTTGAATCAGGTTCTTACTCTGTAACCCAGACTGGCTTAAACCTTTTCCCTTACCTCCTGTGTTCTGGCATTACAGGCTTGTCATACTCACTTTTGACCTCATTTTGGTTTTCCTTGTTGTCTTTCAGCTAATTCAAGCTCATTTTCTTAGAGTGGTCTTTGAATGATTGGTAGGGACATTGAAGAGAATTCTGATATTCCTGCTACACTCAGTTTACAGTTAAGAACAAAGTATCCTTCACAATGTTGTGGCGGCCTTTCTTCTCTTTCTCTTTCTCTTTCTTTTTCTCTTTCTCTTTCTCTCTCTCTCTTTCTCTCTCTCTCTCTTCCTCTGTTGCTATTATGCACATCCATGCTGACAGCTTTTTTATCTTATTTTTTTATTTTTTTAATTAATTAATTTATTTTTGTTTTTTTTTGAGGTAGGATCTTGCTCTAGTCCAGGCTGACTTGGAATTCACTCTGTAGTCTCAGGCTGGCCTTGAACTCACGGCGATCCTCCTACCTCTGCCTCCCAAGTGCTGGGATTAAAGGTGTGTGCCACCACGCCTGGCATTTATTTTTTTTTAAGGCAAGGTCCCACTAGCTCAGGCTGACCTGGAACTCACTAAGTAGTCCAGGCTGGACTTGAACTTGTGGCAATCTCCATACCTCAGTCTCCCCAGTGCTGGGATTATCAGCATGTGCCACTGCACCTAACTGTGTGGTTTTTATTTCGGAATTGGGAGCAGAGGGGTGTAGGCTTCCAGGTTTTTGAGGCTTAAGGATGAATGCTGCATAAAAACATTGTCACATTATTTAAAAGCCATTTACCCAGAACCATTATGGTATGATTGAAATCAACTGGGATCATTTAGGTGTATCTGAATCCTTTAACAAGTTAACTTATAATTTCCATTCGTACTTATGTTTTAGAACCTCTCTGTAAAAATTATAAAGTAGCATATTTTTTTCAGAGCCAGTATTAGTGTAATGTCTGCCATCTAGTAAGAACTATTCTGTAGTCCTCTGCTAACTTCGAATAGTAGCTCAGAAATTTCTATTGCAACCTCTGAGTTTGCCTGTCCACTATGTAACCCCTGAAATGTTACTATTTTATGCTTGCCCACATTTTCTTTGTGAGTATAATAGCTATCAACTAAGAATACTGAAATCACTAGACATATTGTCCATTTTTTATCTCCTTTTTCTATTTGATTCAACGTGAGATGTTGGTGAGTCAGAGTTCTTAGCCATTGCTTGTGTTGTAGGTATATTCTTTTCTCTAGATTGTACACCTACCAGCTAACATTGTACACCTTCTTATGACTTCTGGACCCTTGTGGTACCTGCTGATCCTGCCTCTCTGAGTTCTCTCTCATACCACCTTGCTGTTTCCATGTCCTGTTCATCTCCCGTGAGCACACTTACACCTGCTAGCTCCCACAGTGTAGGATCGTACCCCACATGTACTATTCATCTCTTGTGAGCACATTTACACCTGCTAGCTCCCACAGTGTAGGGTTGTACTCCACATGTACTATTCATCTCCTGTGAGCACATACCTGCTAGCTTACGCATTGTAAAGTTGTACCCCAAATGTACTCTTCATGTCCCTTGAGCACACTTACTTATAAGCCTCAGGAGTTTAGTTCTTTTTCCCAGTTTTTTTTCGGGAGTGGGGGATGGCTGTTTTCTTTTAGGTAGGGTCTTACTCTAGTCCAGGCTTACCTGGAATTTACGGTGTAGTCTCAGAGTGGCCTTGAACTCATGGCTATCTTCCTAGGTCTGCCTCATGAGTGCTGAGAATAAAGGTGTGCACCACCATGCCCATCCTTAGCCTGATTTTTTGTGCCAGTGTATTCTGTTGTTTACCAGCCTACTTGCTTTGATGTTCTGCTCAGTTGATTTCTTGTCCCTCTTCCCTATTTGGATTCCAGGTTGCCTAGAAGTACTTATGTTTCAGAGTAGTGTGTGTTTTCATTTTTCTTTCTATTGATTATATAGGGTTTTTTGTTTTTTGTTTTGCTTATATAGTTTACACTGGTAGCACAGATGAAGTGAAGTTCAGAATAGGTAATTCTTTTTTTTTTTTTTTTTTTTTTTTGGTTTTTTGAGGTAGGGTCTTGCTCTAGCCCAGGCTGACCTGGAATTCACTATGTAGTCTCAGGGTGGCCTTGAACTCACGGCAATCCTCCTACCTCTGCCTCCCGAGTGCTGGGATTAAAGGCATGCACCACTATGCCCTGCTCCAGAATAGGTAATTCTTATTGTGTCACTAGCACAGTTTGTGCTTGAAACTGTGGTGCTGTGATAACATTGTGTAACTATTCGGATTTTATCTGGAGTGTAGTAGACCAATGAGTAGTAATCCAAGAATGCTCTACAGGATATTAATCCTTGTATGCGGCTCTTCTTTGTATTTACAGGGGTTTGTGGAGCTGACTATCTTTCCTACAGTTGCAAACTTGAATAGGATTAAGCTCAACAGCAAGCAGTGTAGAATATACCGAGTAAGGATCAATGATTTAGAAGCTGCTTTTATTTATAATGACCCGACCTTGGAAGTGTGCCACAGTGAATCAAAACAGTAAGTTGTGCGCTCAGGGAGCTGACTTTTCCAGCCACCATTCTTCATTGTTGTTCATGGACTGAGGCTTCTCAATGTTTTCTACCGTTACACTGGATCTACAATGTTTATAATTTCTGGTGCTTTTCTTACTGTATACTTGGCTCAAGTGATTTTGCTAATTGTCCAAAATAGTAAGTTACCCAATTTTCCTTCATAGTGCAGTTTTAATGGAGTACTAGCTGGAAATAAGGATGGTGCCTAATCATTTTAGTATTATTTTTGGAGAACATTATAAAGGAGAATCTTTTCACAGGTTAGGGAATTGAAAAATATAGAATATATTCAAAATTTGACTCCTAGCTAGTAGCAGAACTCTGTTGCTCATGGTCACTGGCTCTAGAATCTTGACTTCTTTAAGAGAGATAAAATTGGTTTTATGTATTGGTTATTTGTCTACTTTGAGACAGGCTCTCACTCTGAACCCTGGCTGTTCTGGTACTCACTGTGTCTACGAGGCTGGCCGTGAGCTTGTGGCAGTCCTGCTTCAGCCTCCCAAGTGCTAGGGTTACAGAAATGAGCCACCACAACTGGCCAATATTTGTTTTTCCTTGTGTTTATTCTCAGACTTGTTCAAAAAGCAATTTGCAGTTAAATGTTAGAGGACAAAAGTTTTAAAACCCATTAGTCAGCATGAAGTCTAAATAAGTGTAAGATGGTAGGTGTACATTACTACTGGCCAATTCTTAAGAGGAAAACTGAAGGTTTGGCTCTGATACTTTTGGTTATCAGAGAGGGAAAACTTTTCTGTTGTTACTTTGAGATAGGGTTGTGTATAATCTAGACTGTCTTTGGAGCTCCCTGTGTAGACAACCATGGCCTTGAATTTTAAATACTCCTTCATCTCCTGAGCGTTGAGAGATTACAGGTGTGTGTGACCACATCCAGTGTGTGTGGCCCTGGGGATTGAACCCAGGGCACTGTGCATGCTGGGCAAGCACTCCAATTAAGCTGTATTCCATGCCTTTTAATTTACTAGCCAGCAGGCTTTGCAAGCAAGCACCTTTAACTATTGAGCTATCTTCCCAGCCCCAAGACAATGTTTTCTTATTTCCATAAGACTTCTATGCATTGATTTCATCTGATGGGCCATCACACCAATTAACTATTGAATAAATATTTATTGAGTACATAGTGAATGAAACAGTTCACTAGCCCAAACCTCCTTGTCTTCAAGTAAGTTTATACTTGGTCATGCAATAGGGAGTGGAAGTAAATGGTACTACATTTTGACAAAATTTGTCTTGTTTTAGACATTTTAGTTTTTGTCAAATTAGTTGAGTGCATTCAGATTTTTGCTAAGTTAATGAGTATTTTTTAAATGTTTTGTTTATTTGAGAGATGGAGAGAGAGACAGAGTGAATGGGCACACTAGGGCTCCTGCCACTGCAAACATGCACCACTATGTATCTGGCTTTACGTGGTTGCTGGGCAACTGAACCCAGACCGTCTGGCTTTGCAAGAAGTGCCTTTAACCACTGAGCAATCTCTCCATCCCAAGAATATTTTAAATTACATATGTTCTTTAAATTTGTATGAGAAAACCAGTATTTTGGCATTCCAAAATTAATGAAGGATAGATACATAATATATTAAATTGGTGATGCATGTCATTGTATTTTACTTCATTAGTTTTTAATGTGGTGAGTAGAGTAGCAGTTACTTAACTAAAAAGTATACTTGTGAATTGTGTAAGGAGATACAGTATTTATCAATAATTGACTTCCATTGGCATTTAAGAGAACTGTTTATGTGGCTTAATTTTAAAAGGTGGCTTTTTGTTTCCTCAGGAGAAATCTCAATTATTTTTCCAGTGCTTATGCAGCTGCAGTTAGTGCAGTGGATCCTGATGCAGGAAACGGAGAACTTTGCATTAAGGTTCCATCTGAGCTGTGGAAACATGTTGATGGTAACGTACCAGAAGTGTATGAACTGCACCTTAAAATCACATTATAGTCAGAGGCTAGAAAATTTTACTTCAAATTTAATGATGTCTAAATTGTAAATTAACCAGTTTAAATGTGCAAAAGGTACTGGAACATCTTTTTCTTTTTTTTTTAAATTTTTTAAATTTATTCATTTTTTCAAGCAGAGAGAGAGAGAGAGACAGAGAGAGAGAGAGAGAGAGAGAGAGAACGAGAACACACCAGGGCCACCACCTTGTGGGTCTGACTTATGTGGGTACTGAGGAATTGAACCAGGGGCCTTAGGCACTGGAGGCAAGTGCCTTAACCACTGAGCCATCTCTCCAGCCCCATCTTTTTCTTAAGGATCAGAGATTAACAGGAAAATATCAGCCATAGGCTGTGACAAAAGGAAACTCCTGTTATTTTTGTAATATGTTTTTCAGTGCTAAGATTGAGCCCAGGGTTACATGAACATTAGCCATGTACTCTACTTTTAGGCTATACACCAGCAACCTCTTTCATTATTTTTAAAGAACATTCCTAATGATATTTCTAAATCATATAAATGAAATGTGTCAGTATTTGTGAACATGCAATATTAGGTCAGTTTAGAATTTGGAAGTCTTGAAGTGTCTATTTTGGGAGTTTTGAATTTTCCTGAAAGCACTACATATTCTAGGCAGTGCTGAGGACAATGTGCTATGACTAGAGCTTTATTTTGTGAAAGACAATAAGCATCATGGAGCTTGATTGCAGGCAGGAACACCAGGGGAGGTGCATGGGCCAGTTGAGTCCTTGTAATGAGAAGATGATAAAAATCTAACTATGGTAGGGTGTGTGGTTTTGTTTGTTTTTCGAAGTGCTAGGGTTCGCTCCAGGGCATTGATCAATGTAGGCAAATGCTGTACCACTGGAGCAGTCATAGTTTTAATATAAAATTCAGGCCTTGATCTTATTTTTCTACTTAATCCCTTTGACTGTTGCTTATTTATGTGCCAATGAATGTGTTTGTTTGTTTGTTGCAGAGTTAAAGGTCCTGAAGATACACATTAATTTTTCTTTGGATCAGCCAAAAGGAGGTCTTCATTTTGTGGTACCCAGTGTAGAAGGGAGTATGGCAGAGAGAGGGGCTCATGTCTTCTCTTGTGGGTATCAAAATTCTACAAGGTAGATTACAAGCTCACATACTTCATTTAATTTCATTTTTCAGTTGTATTTTTGTATGTGTATATACATTAAATTTTAAAATGACAAATATTAGTTTTATTTCCTTAAATTCATACCTCTTTTGAGTCATTTTTCATGTTTTTTTCCTTTTTATTCTATTGATTACCTTCTTCATTTCAGCCTCTCAGGGAATTAGTTCTGAAGTCATCATCTACTTGATTATTTATTGTATAGTACAACATACATACGGAAAACTACATAATTATTTAGTTTTATTTGAGAGAGGGGCAGAGTGAGAGAGAGTACATGAGTGCACCAGGCCTCTAGACGCTGTAGATGAACTCCAGATGCATGTGTATCCAGCTTTATGTGGGTACTGGGGAATTGAACCTGGGCTGGTAGGCTTTGCAAGCAAATGCCTTTAATTGTTTGTCTGTCTCTGCAGCCCCAAACTATGCAACTTTTAAATGTAAAAAGAAATTATTTTTCACAAGTAAACAAACCTAGTTAGTTGACTATCAGATCAGTGCAGTAACATTGTCATATCAGGGGTCCTCTTCTTGCTTCCTTTCCAAATCCCCCTGAGCATTTTCCTGCCTGATACTCTTTATGAAAATGCCATTGAGCTTCTTGAACTTTATGTAAATGAATCATATGTGTTGTGCTCTTTATCACAGCTGTGAGGTCTGCCTGGGATTGTAACTTAATCGTAGTGCTCTGCAGTTCATTACATATTACTGAAATATTTTATAACATGTATACTTTCCTCCTAGCCAGCTATTATGTTTTAGAATTCTTTATGTTACATTACCTTTCACTTAACCCTTGGCATATGATAAGAACTGACCTGAGATAATAAAATGTCAAAAATAATTAAATTTATCTCTGGTTTTGTAAGTATGCAGTTTAAATTTTGTTGTTACTGCTGTTGTGCCTTGTGGTCTGAACCCAAGGCTTTGCACATGCTCAGCAAGCACTTTACATGGAGCTGCAACTTCAGCCCTTGTTTTTGCAAGACTGTCTCCTTATTTAGCTCTTGCTGTCCTTGAATTCACAGTCCTGCTTTTGCTTCCCAAGGCTCAGTTTAAATTTTTAATAGTTTATCACATATTCCAGAAAAAGCAGATTCTGAACTTACGGGATAGATTTTGAATATTAATTATATTTTATAAAACCTCAAAAAAAGAGCTTCATTATAAACTAGTTTTAGTTTTTGGAAATGAATGCTGACTAATGGGAATTGACAAGATTATGGTTTTTGTATGTGTGCATGTTGGTGTGGGATTGATTGCACGTGTGTAGATCAGTTGGAGGCCAGAGGACAACCTTTAGTTTTCTCAGGAATGCCAGCCATCTGTTTCAGACAGGGTCTCTCGTAAGTCTGGAGCTTGCCAGTTGGGTTAGACTGGCTGGCTAGCTGGTAGCCCTGGCATTAGAACCACATTGCTGTGCTTAGCATTTTAATGAGTTCTGCAGATTGAATTCAGTTCTCATGCTTCCAAGGCAAACACATTACTGAGTTATCTCCCTAGACTAAAATTATTTTTAATTTAAAAATTGAGCCTCAGAATTGTTTTACTGTTTAGGCTTTAAGCTGTAGGTACTATATGATATATTTCCTTTTTTTTTTTGTTTTTTGAGGTAGGATCTCACTCTAGCTCAGACTGACCTGGATCTCACTTTGCAGTTCTAGACTGGTCTAGAGCTTATGGTGATCCTCCTACCTTGCCTCCTGAGTGCTGGGAGATTTTTTAAATCAACTTTAAAATGCACAATTAAAGGATTCATTACCCAGGTAGCCAAAGTTTCTTTATATATTTTTTTCCAAGAAAAGCTAAAATAACTTTGACATGTGAAAAGCAATGTAATGTATATTTTCTATTTAAAATGTATTTTCTGTACTGTGAATCTCTTTTCCAGATTTTGGTTCCCATGTGTTGATTCCTACTCTGAGCTGTGTACGTGGAAGTTAGAATTCACAGTAGATGCTGCAATGGTAGCCGTTTCTAATGGAGACTTGGTGGAGACAGTATATACCCATGATATGAGGAAGAAGACCTTCCACTACATGCTCACCATTCCTACAGCAGCGTCAAACATCTCCTTGGCCATTGGGCCTTTTGAAATTCTTGTAGACCCATACATGCACGAGGTCAGTCCCTTCTCCCTCTTGCTTCCTCCACCCTTTCATTCTGAACTGAAGATCACTAGAGAGAAAATGTTTCACAATATATTTATTCAAAATGAAGTCTTCATGAGTTTGTTGACCAGAATATTTTATCCCCGCTGTCTTTTCTCTAAATTTATGGAACTGAGAATAAACCTTATTTGTTTACTTATTTACTTAAGAGACTCTTTCTGTATATCCAAGGCTGGCCTTGAAAAATTGGTACCATTGTGCTCTACTTGCTCCTTAAGCTTGAATTTATAATTTTTTAGATTCCAGACTACAAAAAAAATGGGACTACAATAAAAGATGACATTGGCAATAGCAGAATTACTTATAGAAATGAGTCTGTAGCTGGATATACTTGGAATCCTTTTGGAATGCTGAGCTCCAGGTTGAAAAAAGAAATGGAAATGTTAGTATTTTCACAGTAGTTTACTTTGACTCTGCTTGGGATGTCACATTTTCCTGTGCTGACCTACATGTCCAGCTCTGAGCTGTCAAACTTGTCCAACTCAAAATGATTACCTGAGGCTCAGAAGTCTTCTGCCTGAAACCTAATTAGGTTTTATTTATTAATTATTATTATTTTGAGACAAATAAAGTCCTAGTATATAGCCCTGGCCAACCTGGAACTCGCTAGTCACACTGGCCTTGAACCTGTGACTTTACTGCTAGTCTCCTGCTTCAACCTCCCAAGCAGTGGGATAGTAGGTGCTCCCAAGTACCTCAGCCTTCTTACTAGGAATTCTTGCTGTGGTGGTCTTTGTCATTGCTGAGGCCCTTAGTTTGGCATAGAATCATTTCATGCCACAGCATATATTCGTTGAGATTTTTCTAACAAGAAAGAAGTGCTGTTCTCCTGTGGGTGTTTTTGCCTCCTCTACTGAATAAGCATCTGTATAGCATGTTGTGAGTAGCTGTAATGTTAGAGGAGGATGCCATTAGTTGTATGATCTTGGTAGTCATACAAGTATGATTCGCATTAACTTTTCTTTTTCCTGAGGTAGGCTCTCAAAGATAGGCACCTGGATACAGCTTTGTGGTGGGCCATCGCATGTGTAAAACCCTTGGATTCAATTTTTAATAAAAAATTACTAAGATATTACCACAAACCAAAAAAATAGCTAATAGTACTAAAAAACAGTCAATATTCATTAAATTACATACTTTTCAATAACAAATTTGCACTAAGCCTTTAACATTTAATTATTTCGTGTTTATGCATAAGAGCAAAAAAAATTTTTTTTTTTTTTTGAGGTAGGGTCTCCCTCTAGCCCAAGCTGATCTGGAACTCATACTGTACTCCCAGGCTGGCCTCAAACTCACAGCAGTCCTTTTACTTCTGCCTTCAGGTGCTGGGATTAAGGGTGTGTGCCACCATGTCTGGCACATCCATCTATCTATCTATCTATCTATCTATCTATCTATCTATCTATCTGTGTGTGTGTGTGTGTGTGAGAGAGAGAGAGAGAGAGAGAGAGAGAGAGAGAGAGAGAGAGAGAGAATGGGTTCACCAGGGCCTCTAGCCACTACAAATGAACTCCAGACACATAGGCCACCTTGTGCGTCTGCCTTTATGTAGGTACTAGGGAATCAAACCTGGGTCCTTAGGCTTTTGCAGGCAGGCAAGTACCTTAACTGCTGAGCCCTCTCCCCCTAATAATTTTATTTTTGAGGCAGGGTCTTACTATATTCCAGGCTGATCTGGAATTCACTGTAGTCCAAGCTATCTTTAAAATAGTCTCAATATCTTCTACTAACTCAGCCTCCTATGCTGGGTTTATAGGTGTACCACATCCCACTTAGAAAAAAATTTCAATTTAATTTTGAATCAAAGTTTTAGCTACAATGATTCTGAGCATTTCATACACATAATCTATTTTGGATTTAACTTTTTTTTTTGTTTTTTTGAGGTAGGGTCTCGCTCTAGTCCAGGCTGACCTGGAATTCACTATGTAGTCTCAGGGTGGCCTTGAACTCATGGCGATCCTCCTACCTCTGCCTCCCGAGTGCTGGGATTAAAGGCGTGCGCCACCACGCCCGGCTTGAATTTAACTTTTTTTAAATTAAATTTTTATATTTATTTATATAATATCTCTTTATTGAAAACATAAAGAGCATCATTTTTATGATTAGCAAATTTTTTTTAAATTGATATCTTTATTGTCTAAAATTAGATACATTGTATTAGCAAATATTATGTTGGTATCATTTCCCTCCTCACTGTCCCCTTTCCATTGTGGATCCTCCTCAGTGGGCAAACTGGATCAAACCATGGGTTAGGGGATTAAAGACAGCACAGGAGGCAGCCAGGCTCCCCACCGCCCCTTGTGTGTTGTTGCTGAGGAGGGTCAATGTCTCTGGATATTCTCCCTCACCATGGCTCTTGCACTCTTTCCACCCCCTCTTCCGCTTAGTTCGCTGAGTCATGGTGGGTGAGTTTTAAGCCTGCTTTATTGTTGAGATCTTAAAGGCCTCTGTACTTCAGCTTTAGGTTGTGTTGGAAATCGTTAGTGTCTCTTCTGCTGACATATCCTAGGTTGACTGATTAGCTGTGGCTATAGATCTCTTGCTTATCCTGTCACTCTCTCAAGGGTTTCATTTGGGGCCTATGTGTTAATCCTGGGTTGGTTCATCTCTTGCCAGGATGTCAGCCCTCCGCCTGTAGCTCATTGGTGGAGTTGAAATGCTCGCGGCTCTTTCACTGCCTTCTGAAAAATACAAACAGAATCTCCATTGGAGAGTGAGATCAGTATAGGTTAAATGTGACACATTTCTAATTTGGCAAAATTCTATTGGGATAGCCTCTCTATAGTTCTCTAGTAATGGGAATTTCTCCTTGGGGCTCACGTTTTTTGTTCCCATAGGATTTTGCCCTGAGTCCCAATTCCACTTAAGGGCTCCTTAACCTGAGTGACTTCTTGGCCAATTTGACAGCTGTTGACTATCCACCCCTCCCCCCCAGGTTATGCCACCTCTATTGCCCAAGTGATCACTTCTTTGCTCACTGATCTCTCCTAGAAGGCAGTGTATTCAGCCTTCTCATGGCAACATTCTGCATTATATATCAGTGATCTCTGCTTTCTCCATATCATTGACCAATTTCCCCTGGCAGCATATGTAGCGCCTTCCAGCACTGCATATGCCAGCATCTGGGGGCTGGTTACCATTCTGGATCTCACAGGGACTCCCAGTGTTGAGTGATGACTTCCTGTGGTTTCTTCAGCAATGAGATCTTACCTTTGCCTTTGTGTGGTTATTCAAGAGCTTTGACAGAATCCTGTCTTATTTTAGGGACCTTGTTGGTCTCTTTGATCAACAGCTCAGTGTGGGAAGGAATCAATGACCAGGACAGGGAGTTGCATGCAGGTCTGAACAATTTTTCATGAGGCTATGCTTCTTCACATTCTATTCATAGCCCCTCTTACCAGGCGATACTCACTTCTTCCTCAACAGCTTACTGTATGGAAGTAAGGATTTTTGGCTTTGAGCCACCACATCGGCCTCTTTCCCACCATGGGAACTGCAGGTATTGTCCCTGTTTGTGTTCCATGGAGCTCCAGGCCTTAATACACCAGTTGCTCTTCATGGTCTTTACGAGGATTGAGCACCCTGAACCTGAATGCTTCTCTGGCTGTGTGCCGCTGAGCAGGCCTTCTCTCCACCAGGGAAACTGTAGATGCTGTTCCCATTTGTGTTCCCTGGAGCTCTAGGCCCCAACAGGCCCGTGTTCCTCACCAGCCTATATAGCTTACTGGGCTGGATTTCATGCTTCTCCTTTAAGGGGCAGATGCTGAGCCCACAGGGAGCACCTTCCCCCACGCTATTGACTAGCTTCCTCCCTCTTTCTCTCTCTCTCTCTCTCTCTCTCTCTCTCTCTCTCTCTCTCTCACACACACACACACACACAGCACATCTCACCGTCTTTCTTAGGTATGCATAGACCAGGGTGGAGGTAGCCTAGTCACACCTGCTTTCTCTTCTTGTTCCTGTAGCACAGGGGGCTTTCGCTGTCTAGTTCTGTGTCTCTGTGTAGGCCGGAACTGTCCATGGCGAGTGTTCCTGGTTTGGACCAGAGTACAGAAGCTGTAGTAGCTGGTGGGAAGCTTGGGGAGAATGCTTTGGGGCTGTTGAGAGGGTATCCAAAGACCCAGGGGATGAATAGAGGAGAGAGCCACTGGCCTGGGGTTCTAAATGAGAGGAGAGCTTCCAGGTCCAGGAGCTTGTGCTAGAGGAGAGCCTGCCAGATTCATTAGGAGTAGTCTGTCAGGGCAGAAGGGTGGATGGCCGGGTGGTGAGCCGAGGGAGAGAGAAGCCCAGAGGCCACCAGAACCTTTGGAAAGGTGTCTGTTGGGTTGAAAGAGTGGGTGATGGTATGGGTACTAGAGGGAAAGGGAAATACAGAGCCCCCCCGGAATTATCAGTAATGGGTCTGATGGGGCGGAAGTTCAGGATGAGGGGTAGAGGGAGAAAGAAGCACAGAGGCTACCAGTGGCTGGGTGGGGGTAGAGGAGAGAAGGAGGAGGTTTCAGAGCTGCAGGACCACTAAAGAGGCCTGGCTGCGCTCGGAAGTGTGGCTGGGTGTGTGTGGACAATAAAAAGAGGGTGGTGTGTAGCTGCCAGACCACCAGAGAGGCCTTGCTGTGTGCTTGGAACTGTGGTTGGGTGGGGTGGTGGAGAGAATGGGGAGGGCGTCTCTAGACCACTGGAGAGGCCTGGCTATGAGCACCTGAATTTAACTTCACTATAGTGAGCATTTGTTGATAATGAACTACATATATATATAATAATGTAATTTTCATTTACAATTAAATTTCATTTGTAATTTTCATATTTAAAACATTCTAAGTATAGTTAACTCATTTAGATTTTCTTTGCTTTTTATTTTCAGGTTACTCATTTTTGTTTACCCCAACTTCTTCCATTGCTTAAACATACTACATCTTATCTTCATGAAGTGTTTGAGTTTTATGAAGAAATTCTGACATGTAGATATCCGTACTCCTGTTTTAAGACTGTATTCATTGATGAGGCGTACGTTGAAGTGGCCGCATATGCTTCCATGAGCATTTTTAGGTTGGTGTCTTCAAATTTGAAATATTAAATTACATAACAATAACACAAAGTTGTTGATTTATGATATATTTTAAGAGGTTTTGAAATCTTTATTTATATGTAATTGAGTTTATAGACAGTCTAGACATTTGAAAATGAAGGAAAACTTAGAAGAGAATAACTCCCCCCTCAGTAACATACTAGGGCCAGCGGAACCGGGCTGACTCCTAGGCTATCCATGATCCCCTGCCCCAAGAACTGATCCAGATTGCCCATGGAGGAGGATATCCAGTTGAGTGGGGATGAGGAAAAGGGGCATTGGGGAACTGGGGATAACAACTCATTGTTTGCCCATTAAATAATGTAACTCTGTATGGACAATAAATTTAAAAAAAAGAGAGAATAACTCAACTGAGATCTTCCTCTGGAATTAAGAGATACTAATATTTTCTATTTTTATGTCAGTCTTTCTCAATATAATTTAAAAATAATCTTACACATTATAATAGTACTTTTTTTGTTGGGTGTGGTGGCGCACGCCTTTAATCCCAGCACTCGGGAGGCAGAGGTAGGAGGATCACCATGAGTTCAAGGCCACCCTGAGACTACATAGTGAATTCCTGGTCAGCCTGGCTAGAGTGAGACCCTACCTTGAAAAAACCAAAAAAAAAGTACTTTTTTTCTAGCACTGTATAAAATTTTGTTATCAGCAATTTATTGTTGAAAACATAGAAAAGCCTTTTAAATTCCTCTTTCCTGTCTTCCTTTTTTTACCCTCCACCTTCCTTTGAAAAGCTCCAAATTTAGGCCTTGGACAGTTATTTTAACTTCCCTCTAAATTGTCTAATATGCAGTAGGAGAGTATTAATACCACTCCTGAATTTTCCATAACATAGATGGAGCAATTCCATGCGCTATAGTATCTTAAAGTAAATTTGAAGTGCCTAAATTAGGAAATATTTTGGTGGGGGAGTAGGTTGGTTATCTTTTTTATTTATTTTTGATGACTATTATTATTATTTGAAAATGGCTTACTTACTCTGTACCTGAGGTTGACTTCGTCCCAGCCTCCCCAGTGCTGGATTATAGCAGTGTGCCACCCCACAAGATGACCCCATCAGATTAGGATCGGTTTCTGATTAAAATGCTAGTTATTTTTTCTTAAAAAAAAAAAAGGGTGTGTGTGTACATGCGTGTGTGTTACAGAAAACATTGCGTTTCTTGTTTTAAATTGAAGTTACTAAGATAATGGGGCTGTGCATTAAGGTAACTTGCTTACAAAGCCTGCCAGCCTGTGTTTCGTTCCCAGGGCCTCACGTAAGCATGATGCAGAAAGTGGCATTTAATTGGAGCTGCAATAGGTGCTGGCATGCTCCCATGTGTGTGTGTGCACATGCACATAAAAAAATTTTAAAGTTACTGAGATTTTCAGATAACTTTTGAAAAGATGAGAAAGTTCCTGGGGAGAATAACATTTTCATTTGTTTGTTTGCTTTGTCTGTTTTCCTGTGGTGAACTTAATTTTATTGCTTTAGAAGTGTGATTATTTTGTTTTAACTGTTTATTTCGTAGTTATAATTAGCCTCTTGCTCTTGTACATTTCAGCACAAATCTTTTGCACAGTGCCATGATTATAGATGAGACGCCTTTGACAAGAAGGTGTTTAGCCCAATCTTTGGCCCAGCAGTTTTTTGGATGTTTCATATCTAGAATGTCTTGGTAAGTTTATTTATTTTATTTTATACTTTAGAAGTTATTTATTTATGAATTTATTTGCAAGTAAAGAGAGAGATAGTAGAGACAGACAGAATGGGTATACCTCCAGCCGCTGCAAATGTGGTATGTGTTACTGTGTGCAAATGGCTTTACATGTTTACTGGGGAATTGAACCCAGGTTATTGGCTTTGCAGGCAAGTACCTTTACCACTGAGCCATCTAACCAGCCCTATTTTGTGTTTTTGAAGTTGTGTTTCAATCTAGCTTAGGCTTACCTGTTTCTCACTCTATAGTTCCAGGGTGACCTCAAATTTAAAAATTCTCCCTACCTCTGCCTCCCTTGTGCTGGGATTAGATGTGCTCTACCATGCCCAGCTGGTAAGAAAGTTCAGAATTCACCATTGCTCAGAGGAATCAGGATAGTTCCCTTTTCCTTTTCCTTTCCTTCCTCTCTTCTCCTTTTTCACCTTCTCCTGCCCGCCCTCCCTTCCTCCCTCCCTTTCTTCTCTCCCTTGTCTCTTTCCTTCATTTGTGAGACAGGGTCACATTTTGGCCCATATTGACCTTGACTTCCTAATCTTCCTGTTGTTACCTCCCATGTGTTAGGATTACAAGTGTATAGTACCATTCTTGTCTGTTGTTTCTCTTTTTTTGGAATGTAAACTGAATATTGCCTATAATTTGCAGAGTCCTTTGAGAGACTCTGTCTCAAAAAAAAAGTGATGAGTATTAATTTTATCCTAATTTTTTGCCTAAAATGTCAGGAGAATCATTTCCAAATTTACCATAAAAATAAGAATTTTGGTAACATAATAATGTGTGCTTGAATAGATTATGCATCTATCAGTCATCTATATGCATACAGATTTTGAATGTACAGAAAACTAGTTAGAATTCTAGTCAGTGTTCAAAGCAAGATAATGGTTAAAACAAAATAATTGCTTTCTACTCTAGTTAAAATGACACAGGAATTGACCGTTAAGTGCTTCGTTTTATAACCGTTTGCTTGAAAGCACAGAAGATAAGATCTAGAGTGAGAGGAATAGCTAAGTGGTAAAGTGCTTTCCTGGCCTGCTTCTGACCCTCAGTGTGAGCCAAGCATTGAAAACAAAATTATTTTCCTGAGATGAATTTGAAGAAATACACAAAACTCCCTTAATATTTAAATTTTTGGGTGTTCGTGTGTGTGAATTTAGGCAAACATATACGTGTAGGTTATTATACCTTTGGGTGTCAGCCCTAACCTGCACACTTTTGTCTCTGGTTTTATGTGGGTCCTCACACACTGTGTACTGTTCTCGTTGCTGAGACAAAATACCTTAAGGAAGGAAGGGATTATTTTGGTTTGAGGCTACTGTCCATCATGGTGGCGAAGGCATCGTAGTAGGAACATGAAGCAGCTGGTCATGGTGTGTCTGAAATCAGGAAGCAGAAAGAGATGAGTGCTGCTGCCCAGCTTGATTCCTCACTCAGTCCAGGGCCCCGGCCTGCAGCTAGAGTGAGTCCTCACCTCATTTCACCTAATCTATCATGTTCCTCACAGACAGTCCCATAGATTTGTTTGTTTCCATGGTGATTCTAAATCCTGTCTAATTGACAGCCAGAAATTAACCATCACAAATTGCAAGTCCTTTACCAACTGCATCACTTCTCCAGCCTAAGATTATCATTTCTGATATGAACATTTTATAGAGTGTATAAATCATAGCTTATTTTTCTTGCTTGCTAGAGGAGAAAAGGCAGAGAGTAAGTCCTTGATTTGCAATTTCCTAAGTTATACACAACCTCATTAAAGTATACTACATAGTTTCATTAAAGTATCATACCTAGAACATGATAGGCCAAGTCTTTGTATGGACAACTATATGAATAAATAAACTAGTGAATGATGTCATTTGGTTTCTGAAGAAACCGAAAAATTAAGCAATTAATTTTTTAAATTTAATTTAATTGTCTAAAGCCTAAATTCTGAAAATTATGTATATGCCCCTCCCTAGTACTAGAAATTCAACCCAGGGCCTTCTACTTGCTGAGCAAGTATTCTACCATTGAGTTAAACCTTCAGTCCAAAAATGAGGATATTGTTTGTTCCTTTGAGATAAGTTCTTATATAGCCCAAGCTGGCCTTGACCTCCTGATTCTCCTTCCTTCCCTCCTGAGTACTAGGAACACAGACCAACTGCTACCACACCCAGCATGTGGACATTTGGATTGAGCCTTGGAGTCCTGTGTAGGCAAATACTTAGAGGGAAAAAGCTTGAACAGGGTTAGGCAGAAGCAGTACTATTAGAGTGTGCATATTGCTAAATTGTATGTAATACATTTTTTATTTTCATAGTATGTAGATGTGTGTGCCCTATGCACATGCATATAGAGGCCAGAGGAAGATATCAGGTGTCATCCTCTGTTACTCTTCCATCTTACTTTTCTAAGACAGGGTTTCCTACTGAACCTAGAGCTTCCTATTTTTCATTTAGATTGGCTGAGCAGGTAACCTTCTTGTTGCTGGCAGAAAGAACCTGACCAAAAGCAAGCTGATGGGAGGAATGGATTTATTTTGGCTTACACACTTAGGGGAAGCTCCACGATGGCAGGGAAAACGATGGCATGAGCGGGGGGTAGACATTACTTCCACCACAGCACTGCAAACAGTGGCAGGAAGGTGTGCCAAAAATTGGCAAGGGGAAGTTGGCTATAATACCTATAAGCCTGCCACACACCTCCAACAAGGTTTCAATTCCAAAATTGCCATCAGCTGACAATCAAACATTCAGAACACATAAGTTTATGGGGGACATCTGAATCAAATGACTATATGCCACCTCTGGTCTTCCTTAAGCTGATAACCATACATCACTGAGATTGATAAAAACTATGGAGACTTTTAAGTTGAGCTGAATGCACTGTATTTTATATCACATATGGCAACCGTGCACAAGTTCTCAAGACACAGGCAGGCAGTCCCGACAAAGTTCTTTCTCACCTTCATAAACCAAATCTCACAGTCCATAGTTCTTACTGCATTTATTTCTTTCCAACTCTGACCAGAATGGTCCATGAAGCTGTACTTACAGTATTGCAGGGCATTTCTAAGGCTGAGGTTTCAAATTCATCTACGTTCCTCCTGCAACTCAGTTCCAAAAGACCAAAGCCACAGAATCAGGTCTCTATCAGTAATGGCCCCACATCTTGGTACCAGTTAAACTGTTGCAATTAACCTTCTTGTTACTGGCAGAAAAAAACCTGACCAAAAGCAGACTGTTGGGAGGAAAGACTATTTTGGCTTACACACTGGAGGGGAAACTCCATCTTAGCAAGGAAATTAATGGCATGAGCAGAGGCTGGACATCTCCTCCTGGCAAACATCAGGTGGACAATAGCAACAGCAGTGTGCCAATACTGGCAAAGGGAAGCTGGCTATAACACCCATTAGCCTGTCATCTCCAAAAACACACCTCCAACAAGGTTTCAATCCAAAATTGCCATCAGCTGGGGATCAAGCATTCAGAGCACATAAATTTATGGGGGACACCTGAATCAAACCACCACAGAGGATATTTGTGCTTTTGAGATAGGGTCTTATATAGCCAAAGCTCGCCTTTTAACTCTATTTGGCCAAAAGTGGCCTTGACCTGATTCTCCTTCCTTCCCTCCTGAGTGCTAGGACTACAGGCATGTGCTACCACACCCAGCACATGGATATTTGGATTGAGCATGGAGAACTGATTAGGCAAAAACTTTAGAGGCAAAAAGCCTATTGTGGATTATTCTGATGAGAATTTGAAAATGATGTGCAGAGATAATTGTGTTTGGAGGCTTGGCTTATGAACTTTCTAAGGGAAAGGAGAGATTGCAGAACACTTTTCGAGAATGGCATTATTGGAATAAAGGGTGGATGCTTTCTACTGCTCATGCCCACAAAGTTTGGTCAAGATTGAATTTAGGTAATGGACTTGTGCTTGCCTAACGATATGGAACTGAGAATTTTAAGATTTAAAGTTGGACAAAACTCAAAGCAAGTTTAACTTACTGGCTTTAGGTTATTGAAGCTGCTATTGTCAACACATTAGCAATACTAAAGAAGATGGCCCTACTGCTTAAATTAAAACAATGGAAGAATGTCTGAGGTGTTTCCACCTAGGAAGGACTGAAAGGACTGTTGAAACTCTTTAGGACAGAGATAGCTGAAAGGAACCTGCTCTTCAAAAATCACAATTTATTTTGTCCATGAATCAATTAACATGGCTGTGTTCTGCATATCCTGTATGGCTTTTGGAAGAATGAGAAATGCATGTGTGGAATTGGTCATGAAGGGCACATGGTTCCAAGAACTGTGCTGAGATGTTGATTGTCCCAGTGAAGACCACTACTCACATATGCAAAAGCAAGAGCATTTATTTCTCAAGACAGCAACCAGCATGCAGGGGTTACCTCTAATAAGAAGGCGACCCTTAATGAAGCTTGCAGGCTTCTTTTAAAGCATAAACTCATAGGCGGGAAATTTGAATTACAACCCAGCATACCACAGCAAATCATATCACATGGTGGGAAAATTGTAAAATAGTCTTTTAAAATAATTAGTGCAGCCAGTGGCTGGAACAGACCTTGTAGGCGTGATTGGCTAACTCAGGAGTAGCTGTGACTTAAAGTGATTGGTTCTCTATTGTCTCATCTGTGAACTTTGGGCCATAGGTCCGTGTACCCTTGATAAGATAACCAGAGGGCCTGGACTTTAAGCTTCCCTCTGGTTAGATAACCCCTGGCCTGCAGCTGTTTCCTCTTAGTCATTGAGGTGTTGGGTCAAGGGGAAATATCTGTGACCATGGCCTCAGTAGGTGCCTGTTTGTCCTTTATGGCTTCTTTTGTGGCCTCTCAGTGGTATATAGAACAGGGTGTAAAGTCCTTGAAGGCCAGTGAAGCCATTGTGATGGACCATCGTTTGTGATGGAGACCCAAAGATGTTCAGATGGAACAGGGTGTGAAGTCCCTGAGCAGCTAGTGAAGCCATTTGAAAGATGCACTGTGATTTACAAAGCAGACCCAAAGATGTTTTGAATATACTAGGATTGTGGAATGGCTATACCTTGGAGCACTGTTGGCTAGGGGTGGAAGTTTCTCACAGCTTCTCAGCCAAGCTGGAGGGGTGGAATTGGTAAATCCGGAGAATGTCAGTTACTGGTTGTGATATCGGACTTGAACTTCAGATGTTTGATATTTGCCTAATGGTTGTTGAGTTTGCATTGGTCTAAGTCTCTCCTTGTTATGCCTTATAGCAGTTGGAAATGTTTACTCTGTGCCATTTTGTGTGAAAAGTATGTAACTTGTTTTTTGTTTTTTTTTTTTTTTTCTTCTTTTTTGGTTTTTGGTTTTTCAAGGTAGGGTCTCACTCTACTAGCCCAGGATGACCTAGAATTCACTATGTAATGTCAGGGTGTCCTTGAACTCTCATCAATATTCTTACCTCTCCAGTGCTGGGACTAAAGGCATGTGCCACCACGCCCAGTTAACAGTATGTAACTTGTTTTGACTTTACAGAACTCACAGTTAAGAGAGCTTGCCTTGTGTTGGGAGGAGATTATGTTGTTTCCATTTGTACATAGGATAGTTTAATATTATGTTAGGTGGAATTATGATCCTGCTACTATCTTCATTTAAAAAATAAGTATGATGTAAGGAGATATAGTTTGTCAAGTTGACAAGGGGTGGACTTGTGATGGTTTAGTTTTGTTGTCAACTTGACACTTTTAGTAATCTTGAGTGGGTCTCTGTGGATTCACAGGAAGGCAGCTCTCTCAGTTGGGTGCAGAATGTAAGGAAGCTCAGAGAAGCTAGAATTGAGCATCCTTCCTGGTAGGGCAGTGCAGGAAGGAAATTCTAGAGACTCAGGAAGCTAAGAATTCTGGGATAGGGTTGCAAGGCCCTGCACTAAGGTTATATAAAGGGGAAGGAAATCTGTCTCTTTCCCCTGTCTTTCTGCTAGTGTGTGTATGGTGCTGGTGATGGGTTTTTCTCTCTCTATGCTTAGACCTGTGAAGGGGGGTGGGCACCCTCTTTTGCCTTATGGAACTTGTCCTGGATCTGTAGCTTCGATAAATCCTTTCCTCCCATAACTGCCTGGTTTAGAGATTCATCCCAGCAGCTTGTTGCTGACCAAGACACTAAGAAACCTTCTCTCCTGAGTGTGCGCCCGTGCATGCCCTGTGCACATACATGCAGAAGCCAGAGGAAGACATCAGGTGTCATCCCCTATCACTCTTCCACCTTATTTCTCTGAGACAGAGAGATTCCTACTGAACCTAGAGCTCCATGTTTTTCAGATACAATGACTGAGTGGGAAGCCTCGGGGTACTGGCATAATCAACCACGTTTAGCTTTTTATGTGGGTACTGGGAATCAGACTCGACATCTTCATGCTTGCACAGCAAATGTTGTTACCTGTTGAGCCAGCATCTGATCCCTAGATTACAAATAAGATTACAAAACATTGTTAGCTCTTTGTCTCATATTTTTTCTGTACTGGGGTTTGAATCTAGGACTCTTAAGTATGCTAGGCAAGCACTCTGCCACTGAGCTACACTACTATAGTCTAACAGTCTTAAAATTAAAAGTATAGCTAGATATGAAGCCACAATGGATGGTCAACTCAGAGAAAGTTGAATAGCACAATCATTTGTAACAACTTTCACAGAAGGGAGGTACATATCACAGTTATTTTGATACTGTCTTTGATCTTGCCTAGAGAGTTTTAATGATTAAAATGCTATCTTTTTATATTGGCTTTCTGTTTAGGTCAGATGAATGGGTGCTGAAGGGAATTTCAGGCTATATTTATGGACTTTGGATGAAAAAAACTTTCGGTGTTAACGAGTATCGACACTGGATTAAAGAGGTAATAAGCACTAGACCCCATGTCCATTTATAAGTCAGTAACATATGTTTGTGTTTTCCTGATTTCTAGGTCTCTAGTTCCTTTCAATGGAAAATACCTTTAAAATGTAACTGGAAAAATAACCAGATCTGAAAAATGAGAATTGCTTTACTATTGCTGACTAGTGGTTTATTTTATTTGGTCTTCATTGTCACTGTTGACTCCTGCAGGCTTTTCCTTTCCTGAAGGAATGATGTATTTAAGTTCTCTAAACAAAAAGCTGCTCATTAAATATGTGTCAGCTTTTCATGATAGTCATTTATAACTGTGTTTCAAAAATTTATCTTTATGTGTGGTTAATTTTTTCTAAGTCTTATCTGTATAAGGTGGTGATGATAATGCTTACTCCTTGGGCAGGATTGTGATATGTAATGTTGATACTTATCACATTAGCACCTATTCATCATTCTGGGTAGCCTTCTCCTTTTTTTTGTCTTATCAATAATTACATACATTGTATGTGCAAATCTTACGATGTGCTCATACAATGTATGTAATGGAGGAAGGTAATGGTAGCCCCATTACCTTCCTCCCTGTCCCCAACCCACTGGAGACCCTCCTCATGGGCATACTGGATCTGTTCTGGGTAGCCTTCTAATACATTAATTTCATTTATCACTGTCATATTTGTTCTTAATAATTTGGGCAATAATTAAAAATCAGTTATATTCTGCATAGCCTTTTCATGTACATTAGATATTTTTATCATATTGTTAGATTTGGTTACATCTTTTGATTCATTGTTTTCAGGTTAAAGAAAAGTCCTTCATCTTTTCTCTCTCTCTCTCTCTCTCTCTCTCTCTCTCTCTCTCTCTCTCTCTCTCTCTCATTCATTTATTTATTTTTATTACCCAAGCATAAGCTTAAGCCAGAAATTAATTCATATATGTAGTACTAGTCAAGTCTGTTCATTTCAGATGAAGAACCTTTACAATCTGTCACACAATGTAATAGACATTTTTATAAATGTTGACTATCTTAATTTACCTATTAGCACCATTTTACATATGGAGAAAGTGAAGCATATAGAAGGTAAATTATTTGGTTAAAACACACAGCTAAGAACACGTATTGGCAAGAATCACCACTTCACTATGCTGGTTACAGCTTTTCTATTTTTTATTTGTATTTTTTAAATAGTTAAGAGTTTCTAGCACAGTTCTAATATTATCTTTTTTTTTTAACCTTAATGCACTTTTTTTAGAGAAGACTAGAGAAGTTTTGCTGGATTACTGGCATAACTGATCCCTATTTCTTTTGACTTGCTTCATTCCCAGAAAGAAAATAATGAGAGGGAATAAATAATTTTGGAAGACTTAGAGAGGCAAAGAAGAGTCATAGGAAAAGTTGCCAGACTGTTGATGAACCCTGAAATCTCTAAGTATAGAGAAGGCTTTCTAACATTCAGTCAGCTTTGTAGCTTGCTTTATTTAATAGACTATGAAGTATTCTCTGAAAGTAGTTCAATTATCTTCAATTTACATCTGATTCCAAGAGAGAAAATTTTATAGTCTTTTGCTAAAATTTGCTGTAGAATTTTTTTTTTTCACTGGTTCCTATTTTTCTATCTTTCTTAGGAACTAGATAAAATAGTGGCGTATGAACTGAAAACTGGGGGCGTTTTACTACATCCTATCTTCGGGGGTGGAAAAGAAAAGGATAAGTATGTTCATTGTTTTGATATTATAGACCATGTTTTATTGGATATCTTTTATAGTATCACATGTGTGTTTCTCAGGGCTAATCTAGGGCCAAAGAAGCAATAATAGTATGAAAAAATATTGATGCCACAAACTGGCAGTTATTACTCATTTTATTGATTTACTGTTTTTTTAATATTTTATTGATTTATTTTTCAAGCAGAGAGAGAGAGAGAGAGAGAGAGAGAGAGAGAGAGAGAGAGAGAGAGAGAGAGAGAGAGCACCAGTGCCACCATCTTGTGGGTCTGGCTTATGTGGGTCCTGGGGAATTGAACCAGGGGCCTTAGGCACTGGAGGCAAGTGCCTTAACCGCTGAGCCATCTCTCCAGCCCTGATTTACTGTTTTTAATCACCTAAGACTTGTGAGATGACAATAAATGAATTTAAATAGAGGAATGAACAAACACAAGGTTTTCTTGTGTTTGCAAATACAATGTTGCTGTGCTAGTTTTCTAATGTCACTACTTCTTGTGATGGTTTATCTTGATGTCATCTTGATTCAGTTGACAAATGCCTAGGAGAATTTGTGCAGCATACCTCTAGTATTTGTGAAGGGGTTTGTGGAGAGGACTGACTTAAGGGGGAAGAACTGCCTGAATGTGTTGATGTTGTCCTATAGGTTGGAGATGCTCGGGGCTGGATGGAATAAAAGAGCCTAGAGGAGACAGCATTTTCTCTTCTTCCTGGGTTGTGGGCTGTGAACATCAAGGCACTAGATACTAGGCTGTCTAAAACCTCTGGGGTTCACATGCTGGGCATGGAGCTAAAACACTTTGTTTTTGTTCTGTTGAGTTTTGGTCTTGGCTTTAGTCCAATCTTTCCTTGATATTTTCCTGGCTCTGTCTCTTGGAGTAGGAATGTTTGCTTTGTGCTATTATATATTGGGAGTATGTAACTTATTTTTTATATTTAGGCAGAGTGCTTGATATTTAGGGACCTCAGAGTTTGGCTTGAGTAATAGAGGAACCATTGAAGGTATTTTGGTATCATGTTAAGGGTTTGTTTTATCTTTGAGAGTACTTGTTTAACTTGGTTAAATCTTTATCATTTCACTATCAGCTATTAGTTGGGTGGTCTCTGGGTTATGTAGCAGATCCCTGGAAAGGAAGGGTCTGTCTTAAAATGTCTCATAGGGAGTTAATCTCAATTGTTGAGGAGTGTTCCTTAAGTGAACTAAGGCTCGTGGTAAAAGTGTGGTCCAGGAGGTCTGTGTTCTTTGTATTAGTTTAGTTAGGTGCCTTTTAAGAAGGCCATTCCTTTTTTTTTTTAACCTTTTTAGAGGATTCAGGGTGCCAAGCACAATGGAGATTAAAATGTATCCCCAAGGCCTGGGAGACCTTGTGTGTGTGTGTGTGTGTTTGTGTTGGGAGACCTTTTGAGTGACTTTTGCATTAAAGGCTGGTCCATTATTACTCTGTATACTCTTGGGTATTTTAAATCTTGGGATGATTTTACCTAAAAGAGCCTTTACTACTTTTGGGGCCTTTTATGTCTGGCAGGGGAAAGCTTTGATCCAACCACTAAAAGTATTTACCCATACCAGTAACAAATGGGTCTTGGGCTTTCTGGTAAATGAGTGAAGTCTATTTGCCAGTCCTTTCTTTGGTATTTTCCTCTGCTCTGGTTCCCAGGAGGGGGCAGATGATTATTACAAGGGTTACTCTTTTTTGACAGATTTTACATCCTTGAACTATATGAGCTATTGTGTTGGTTATTTTCCTGTCCACAAGCATCCTTTAAGTTAGCTGAATTGAGGCTTTTTTCTTACATGATACATACGATGAAGAGACTGGACTGGGGTAGTCATGAACATTTTCAGAGTTTATCACGGTTAAATAACATATAGCCATCTTCCTGTGCCTCAGTGGCTTCCTGTGAGGTATTTTGTAGCCTGTTAGGCAGAAGGAGGGAATCCTCCCTTCTGTTTTCAGGGCTGCAGCTTTGGCTACAGAACCTGTCAAATCGTTTCCTAAGATCACTGGGTCATCACCCTTTTGATGTCCAGGGCAGTGCAGGACTGTCACCTCATGAGGGGGTGGGACTGCCTCTAGGAGGTTCAGGATCTCCTTAGAGTGTGGTTAATTAGAGTTCATGAAGTAGTTAATTAACCTCTTTCTTTTTAAATTGCTGTAGGAGCATGTAAGACCAAATAAGCATATTTTAGAGTCTGTGTAGATGTTTATTTGCTTTCCTGTATTAATAGTTAGGGCTCTGGTTAGGGCTACCAGCTCTGCTAATTGGGCACTGGTATTTGCAGGAAGTAGCCCAGATTTAAGAATCTCATATCTTGTATTTTTAGTACCATTCTGAACAGAAAAACCCCCATCTGTAAATAATTGGAGATCAGGATTTTTTAAGGGTTAGCCCCTAAGGCCTGGCCTGGCAGCCTAGGTTTTTAACAGGACCTCTTTACATGAGTGTTCAAGCTTTTGTTCATCTGGAGGGTAAGTGGCAGGGTTGAGAGAAGAGCAAGCCTTAAGGGTTAACTTCAGGTTCCTCCTTCATGAGGGCTTAAAATTTTACCATTTGACTATCAGATAATCACTTATGTCCCCTTGAGATTAGAATGTTCCCTATGTTATTGGGAGCATGCACAGTATGAGGCCTTCCTGAGGTTATGTGTCTCAGGGACTAGCAGTCTTACTGTTGTAATAGCTCTTAAGCATCTAGGCTAGTTTTGGCATCTGTTTTCTCTGGAGTACCCAATTCTTGTTTTTACCTTCCTTAGCTATTTGGTATAAATCACTTATATTAGTTATTAAAATTGCTAACAGGATATAAGTAAGGTATACACTTTCCTCTAAGGAAAGATCCACATTGCCAGTCATCTTTAAAACTCCACTGGCCAGTGCCATCTCGAGTTGCCGTAGAGACGTACAAGCAGTGTTTAGCTCAGTGTACATGGTTGGCACCATCTTTAGTTGCCATGGAGACATACAAGCAGAGCTTAGTTCTAGTCCCAGCAGTGTGGCCAGCAGCGCCTGGGGCCAGAGCCTGTGCTGTCCACTCTGCTGGAGCCATCCACTTGAAGACCACTCCACCCAGTTCCTGCCCCAGCGTGTAGTTTAGGGAAAAAAGAAGGAAAAGAGAAAAAGAGAGAGAGAAAGGAGGGAGCCAGTGAATGAGTGTATGTACATTGTGAGGAGGGGCAGAAATGGTTTGTGCTGCCCCCAGGGCGGTGTGTGCTAGTCATTGTTTAAGCACTCCTTTTGTAAAAGCCTGTTCTTCACACTTTCTTCTCACTGCTTTATGTATAGCCGTCTTCTAACTTGTAATGAGGACATTCTCTGTGGATAAATATTTTACTTTTGTCTTGCATATGTATTCAGTTCTTACTATGTTTAGTTCTCAGAAATTGTGCATAAAAGCACATGAACACACCCATGTGCTCTGAAGAAATTCAAAACCATTTAGAAGCTAGAGGAAGATTCTTCTAGCCATTTTCCCAGAATAATTTCTCTCCTTATATACAGTCATAGTTATTAATTTGATATTTTATCTTTTAGACATTTTTATTTGCCTTATTTCATGTGTATATGATATTTCAAGCCAATTATTAATATTGTTTGGTACTTCAAGACATCAACCATATTAAACAAATTTACTTCATTCCATTTAGAGCTGCATACTATTGATTCGTATTACCATGATGCTTATTGAAACTTATCAATATTATTGTTTATTGATAATGGTAAAGCTTATAAACTCACAGTTCTTAACCAGTTTGTAGCAATAAGTAATATAAAAAAATTACTGGAACTGGGTGTGGTGGCACACACCTTTAATCCCAGCACCCAGGAGGCAGAGGTAGGAGGATTGCCGTGAGTTCAAGGCCACCCTGAGACTACATAGTGAATTCCAGGTCAGCCTGGAGTAGAGCGAGACCCTACCTTGAAAAGCCAAAAAAAAAAAAAAAAAAAAAATTACTGGGTTGAAGAGATGGCTCAGAGGTTAAGGCACTTGCCTGCAAAACCTAATACGCCAGGTTCAATTCCCTAGTACCCACATAAAGCTAGATACACAAAGTGGTGCACTATATGAAGTTTGTTTACAATGGCTGGACGCCCTGGTGTACCCATTCTCTCTCTCTCTCTCTTCTCTCTCTCTTTCTGTCTGTTTATAAATAAATAAATAACATTGATAAAATGTTAAATATTAAATTTAAGTATTACATTTTATTTATTTTTTGCAAGCAGAGATAGAAGAGAGATAGAGAGAATGGATGTGCCAGGTCCTCCAGCCTCTGCGAATAAATTCCAGATGCCTGTGCCTCTTTGTGCATCTGGCTACTAGGATTTAAACCTGGGTCATTAGCCATTTCAAGCAAGTTCCTTAACCTCTCCAGTCCCAGATAAACTCCCTTTATTAGCATATGTCTTATCATTTATTCAGCCTCAATGTTAAGAAATTGCCATTTTTAAATCCTGTAACTTTCTTTGTGCCTAAGGATAAATATATATTTTATTGTTTCATAATTGAACATTTTGAATTTAGTGATTTCTACTTATGAAGCTAATTGTTCGAGTATTTATTTTATACCATCTTTGTTTAAAATTTCTGTGCAATACTGTAAAAATTCATAAAAGAAACTATAATGATGAAAATGGCTAGCACAGTGTATGAAACAGACAAATTTGAAGTGTAGTGCTGATGTCATCCATTTCCTGTAGTCATTTTGAAACCAATCATTTCCAGTGTTGGGTTATTGTTATTTTGAAAGCTATCAAGAACTTTAAATGCAGATGTATTGATGTTCCATAAAACAAAACTGGGCTGGGTAGCTCAGGTTTTAAAACTCTTGCTTAACAAACATGGAACCCTGAATTTTATCCTCATCATGCATTGAACCAGGCATGGTGGCACACATCTGTTATCCCTGCACTGGGAAAGTAAAGACAGGAGGATCAGAAGTTCAAGGTCATTCTCAATTTATATTTGGCTGGAGAAACATGTAATAGCTAAGGAAACCTGGTATCATTAACGTTGTTGAATGTCTGGCCAATAAAGAATCAGGAGTTGTAGAGGATTGCCATGAGGCCAGCCTGAGACTACATAGTGAATTCCAGGTCAGCCTGGGCTAGAGAGAGACCCTACCTTAAAATAACAACAAAAACAAACAAAACAAGAATTAGGGGTTGTTCTTTTGAATGGTATAGTAACTTGTGGTTATTAAAGACTTTTTTCTTCAGATGTTCACTCTAGTTCTATATACAGTGGATACACCATATAGATGAATCTGTAACATGGTTGGATTTACTTTTTTCTGTTTTGGCTAATCAAAAACAATCCTGTGAAAACTTGGAAATAAACACATATCCTAAAGTAGGCACAAAGTGTCTAAATAACGGCTGATATTTGCCTTAATGAAAGCAACTAGTGGGTAAAACTGAAGCACCTTGAAGTACTTAAGGAAGTAGCTTCAAACTGTGTAAGGTTTTTTGAAATCTGGATCGCTGTTTTACTTTTAATATAATTGGTGAAACAAAGCTTGAATAAAGTTCTTACAACATCAGGACAAGAAACTCAGACAATAGCTGGAAGTCCAGTTATACTGGTTCTTCAGCGTTGACTGTTGGGCATACATTTTCTCAAATGTGAAGGAACTGAGCCTGTTCAGGAAAACAACTGACAGGCTTGTGTTATGAATGGTCAGATTCAAACTTTGGAGTGAAAACTACAAGAAACTTGTTTTCACTGTTAGGAACATGACAACTTGTGTTAAAATGAATATATTGTATTATATAATGAAGTGGATCTAGAACAGCTTCTGGAAGATTTACATAACTCAGTGATAAAAATGTTTTCAACTGGCCAGTAAATTAAAATTTAAAAATCCAAATAAACATTTTTAATTCCTTTATATTCTTTTGTAAAATTTCATAAATTTCTCCCAATTAAGTTTGCTTTAATTTTGTTTTTCCTGAGGTAGGGTCTTGCTCTAGCCCAGGCTGACCTGGAATTACCTATGTAGTCTCAAGCTGTCCTCAGGCTCACAGCAATCCTCCTACCTTTGCCTCCCGACTATGGGATTAAAGGTGTGTGCCACCATACCCGGCTTTAAAAATACTGTTTTTTGTGTTTTTATTTCTTTCCATGTACAGACAGACAGACAGACAGACAGACACATGGGGAGGAGGAGAATGGGCTTGCCAGGGATTCTGGCCATTGCAAACAAGCTCCAGATGCATTTGCTACTTTATGCTTTACATGGTACTGGGAAATCAAACAGGCCATCAGGCTTTCCAAGCAAGCACCTTTAACCATTGACCCATCTCTCAAATCCGTTTGTTTTTATATGTTTCTAGTGTTGAAATTGGTTAGAGCCGGGCATGGTGGCGCACACCTTTACTCCCAGCACTCGGGAGGCAGAGGTAGGAGGATCGCCTTGAGTTCAAGGCCACCCCGAGACTGCATAGTGAATTCCAGGTCAGCCTGGACTAGAGCGAGACCCTACCTCGAAAAAAAAAAAAAGAGAGAGAGATTGGTTAGGTATGCTTATGAGGTTTTTAATGTAGTCTTGAAGGGTCATGAGATTTACTGTTTATTTAATAGTCAAGGTTGTTATGTTAAGTGAATCTACTTTTTTATTTCAGTCCAGCATCTCATCTACACTTTTCAATAAAGCATCCACACACACTCTCCTGGGAATACTACACTATGTTTGAGTGTAAAGCCCATCTTGTCATGAGATTAATTGAAAATAGGATCAGCATGGAATTTATGCTACAAGTAAGTACTATCATTAAGATTACCACAATGGTACAGAAATACCTGTGTGTATACATTCTGAATACTGCTCTGTAGAGTAAGAATCTAGATCTGTGTTTTGCTTGCTATCCAAGTGACCTGTGATGCTTTCTTTGTTTCGCTTGTTGGAGGCAGCGTCTTGCAGCGTAGGCAAGGTTGGCCTTGAACTCATGGCAATCCTCAGCCTCCTGAGTGGTGGGATTATAGGCATGCCCCACCAATGCCTGGCTTTAACCTGGTCTTTCTATTTGCATTTACGGAGGCATAGAATGGGCACCACTGCCTGGACTCACTTAGTACATGATTATTAGGAAGATAAAGCTAGAAGGTGAGGCAGAAACTAACAAAGTTTATTCTCAAAATTGTTATTCTGTAATACTTACATTAAGGATGAATTTCTATTTGAAATATTTTCAATAGCATATATTCAACACAGTCTAAAAGATGTTTATTTTTGCTATTGCTACATTTTGTCATGTATTTAAACAGGTTTTGGTATAAGTAGTTACAGTATAGATGAAGTAGTAGAAAATTGTAGCATAGATGTATCTCTCATTTGTGTAAATGTATACATTTCTGTTTGTTTTTCTTCTTTTTTATTGTCTTTGAGATGCTGAGGCTCACAGCCTTGGTCTTGCATGTGTTAGGCAAGTATTCTACCACTGAACTTTATCCCAGCCCAGGTCATGTGTATACATGTCAGCTCTTTCCCCAGCATTGGCAGCATTCTTAGAAGCAGGTGAAAAAATATGAGCTCTTTTTTTTAAGGTATTTATTTACAAGTAGAGAGAGAGAATATAAATGGGAGGAGGGAGGAATGGGTGCACTAGGGCCTTCTACCACTGCAAATGCATCTTGTGCATCTGGCTTTAAGTGGGTACTGGGGATTCAAACCCAGGCCATCAGGCTTTGCAAGAAAGCACCTTTAACCACAGAGCCATCTCTCCAGGCCAAATGAGTTCCTTTTAAAAGCTGGGGTATTGGGGCCTCCCTTGCTCTTTGCTTCACTGACAGCTCATGGGGAAAAAAATTGTCTTTTTATCTTTAAGCCCTTGTGCCCTAGTTCTGTATTGTTCAGTGAAGGAAACATGGTTACTGAGGCCCTGTAAAAAAGTGCACTTCTTGTCCAATAAATCACGCTGCAATTGGTGTCTTTAAAAAAAAGGCTGGGATATAGACGAGCAGTAGAATGCTTGCGAGCTTGTCTAGCTTTTATGAGACCCTGGTTCAGTCTTTGGTACCATTACATTTTTTTAATGTAGTAAACATTTTAAGTTTGTCCTAAAGATTGGAGAACAAAAATAAAAAATAAGAAAGATGATTCATAAAACAACTCTCTACTTTTCAGAATGATACAAATCTTAACTAGTATTATCGCTAGAATTCATTCAATTGCAATGCTGGCATTCACACATGCAGCCTCACACCACTGTTCTCCACTCCTTTGTTTTAAGGAAAAAGAACACCCGAGATTTATTACACAGAGAACACATCAAGTATTGGTTTCCTAATAAGTTTTCTTAATTTTTAAATTAAGAATTAAATTAAATTCATATATATATATATATATATATATTGTAAGCAAAGAGAAATAGAGAGGAAGAGAGAGAGTATGGACATGTCAGGGCCTCTTACCACTGCAAAGGAACTCCAGGCGCATATGCTACTTTGTGCATCTGGCTTTGCATGGGCACTGGGGAATGTAATTCAGGCCAGAAGGCTTTGCAAACAAGTGTTTCTGCTGAGCCATCTCCCCAGCCTGAGTTTTCTTAATTTTAATTTCATTGTGAATCTCATAGCACAATAAATTGTAGGCATTATCTATTGTGCTTCTAATTCCTGGTAGCAATATGCTTTGTTTAGTACATAATTAGCATTTAGTAATGTTTATGTAAAGAATGTCTTATGTTCTGGGTATTTAAATATTTGTATATTTCTGTTGCTTATAGTCCTTAAGTAGGACTATTTTACAGCCAGTTTTAAAGTCATTGTCTTCTGTAATTATGATGCAAAGTGGGTATGGTTCATACTTGCAGGCATTGTTCTATGAGCTCACTGAATGACACTTTGTCTGCACAGGTTTTCAATAAGCTGCTGAGTCTGGCGAGCACTGCATCATCGCAGAAGTTCCAGTCGCAGATGTGGAGTCAGATGTTGGTTTCCACATACGGGTTTTTGAAATCCATTTCAAATGTCTCTGGGAAAGACATCCAGCCTTTAATAAAGCAATGGGTGTATCCTCTTCTATAGACACTCAGAAAAGGGGGGACTAAGTAAAGTGAAGATGAAACAAGAATTTATGGGACTAAAGGGGGTTGATCTCTTGCTATTTTAAAAAAATGGAAATAATCTTATCTCCTAAGGCTTTTACTCATTACTGAATATACATATGCTCATTTCCGCTTATAAAATTTGATATACTTTGTAGTACTTTTTAGTGTGTTTCTTATTAAGAAACAGGTTCAGTGAGGTAAGTGAGGTTAGATATTCTAGTAGACAGGCCCGTATTACCGCTTGTAAGAAGCAATCACCCGGTGACTTTTAAATGTGAGTAGAGGCTGGCACAACTTGTGTGGTGTCCTAGAGCATTGAAACTTGCTTTGTTCACTTCCAAGCACTGTCATATTAATCCAGCAGAGTGGTTTTACTTCTTTGAAAACCCAGGCTTCTCAATGTTTCTGAAATTTTTTTTTAAATCTGGGAAACATTTTTCTCAAGAATTTTGAATACTTAGCCACCTGGAATATAATGGAGTATGCTTTGAGGCTTTGATCCAGTAGGAAAACATTTGAAAATTATTAATATAATGAGTAGCATTTTAAAGTCTGTATTCATTTCAGTATGTAAAATTTCCTTTACAATTCTTCAGAGACCAGAGTGGAGTGGTAAAGTTTTATGGAAGTTTTGCATTTAATAGGAAACGCAATGTTTTAGAACTAGAAATAAAACAAGATTATACATCTCCTGGAACTCAGAAATATGTGGTAAGTGTTGCTTCCAGAAGGCTTTGTGCACTGCTGTTTCCAGTTCATTGTAGGAAGGGCTCAGGAACGGCTAAAAATGAGAAATTTCATAAGATTTGTTTGCAGGGAGTAAGGAGAAGCAATAACATGTGACAGTGAGGGAAGAGCATCCACATCCTCGCAGTGCCACCCTTTCACAGCAGTGGTCTTCCTGTTTCTGCAGATAAACATTTTGTAACCTGCTATTTAATATCTTAACATATATCTGCTGTTATCATATTACCTGTCTGTGCATGTAAGGATATCTGCTGGTAGTTTTTTTTAGCTATCTTTTCGTGAATTTTTTTTAAGGGACCATTGAAAGTGACTGTGCAAGAGTTAGATGGATCCTTCAATCATACATTGCAAATTGAAGAAAACAGCCTTAAGCATGATATACCCTGTCATTCTAAAAGCAGAAGGTAGGCATTAAATCATAACTATAAATAAGAAAGAAACTATAAATCTCCCCACCATTAATAATGCCACAATTAAAATCCTGTTGTGCTCCAAAGTTTTTATGTGAAGAACATGGTATTTATTATCTTTTTACTCATGTTATACTTAAGTTAGTATCATCAAACATACTTTGTTTGCTATTTTACCATGTAGCTCCACTGGCCCTGAGTTCCTGATCATTATACCTCCATCTGAGGGCTAGGATTATAGGCATTCATTGTACTGGCTTTTCCTTATAATGTTTTTAATTTTGGGAACTAAATCATTAAATTTAGGTTTAACATCCTTTTTAAACATTATTCTTTGTATTAATTATCCATAATCATGGGGTTCATGATGGTATTTTCATACATGAATATAATGTACTTTGGCATGTTCACTACCTGCTACCCTCTTGTTGATCTCCTTTCCCAAATAATCCTACTTTTGTGTGTGTGTTTGTGTGTGTGTGTGTGCGCGCGCGCAAGTGCGTGCGCGCACAATGCACACGCTTGTGCATGCCAACATGTTTTTAGGAGCATGTGCAACTTACTAGTGGATACAATACTCAAAAAATTTCTCTTTACTCATAAATCTTCAGGTAGAAGTGGGGCCTTACCTCCTCAATCCATAAGGGATTGTTGAGGACTCAGTCTTGTGTAGTCATGTGACAGTCATGTCTTGCCAGGACAGCAGGACAGTAGTCCGTGTTTCCATCTCATCCTCTAGCTCTTATTTCTGCCCCTGAGCCTTTTGGGAATGCATGATCGAGATGTCCCATTTGGGACTGAGTATTCATTAGTCACTTATTCTCAGCAATTTGACCAGTTATGAGTCTTTAAAAACTACCACCCAGTGCCAAAAGAAGCTTCTCTAACAAAAACTGAGACCAGTACTAATCTGTGGGGATAAACATAAATAGAAGGCATAGCATCCTAAATTTATATTTATTTTTCTTCAGGATACCTTTTAGTGTCCTATGAAACCTTTTAGCTGAACTTTGGCTGCTCCTTAGTTCTGTTTACATTTGGAAATCTCAGAATTTTCACTTTATTTTCCTTTAAATATAGGAATAAGAAGAAAAAAATCCCACTAATGAATGGGGAGGAAGTTGACATGGACCTTTCTGCAATGGAGTAAGTTACTTAAAGTATGTGACTATCTTTAAAATGAGTCCTTTTAAAACATTTTAAAGTCAGTAGACACTTAAAAATTTTAAACTTGCTGGGCGTGGTGGCGCACGCCTTTAATCCCAGCACTCGGGAGGCAGAGGTAGGAGGATCACTGTGAGTTCAAGGCCACCCTGAGACTACATAGTGAATTCCAGGTCAGCCTGAGCTAAAGCGAGACCCTACCTCTAAAAAACAAAAAAAAAACAAAAAAAAAAAATTAAACTCATAACTCATCAAAAATACACAAGTATCTCTCTGTTGGCTCTGAGAAGAGGAAACACAGTATTGCTTTAGGAATGAACACAGCCTCAGTTATATAGCCATCTTTCTCTGTTTCCTTGAGAACAGTGCTTTTCAAAGCAATATGCATGTGTCTCATGAAGTCTTAAAATGCAATTTCTGATTCATCACTTCATTTGAGGACCTGATAGTTTATATTTCTGATGACTCCAATGTGATACTGATTGTTTTTTGAATAAGGCTCCAGGACACATTGAAACTTCCTTGTGCTTGCAAAACACAATTTGCAAACCATTCTATATTTTATGGGATGACATTTTGCTCAGATTGTCCTCCAACTCAATGTAAGTGAGGCTGGCCTTGAACTCTGGATCCTCCTACATCACACATAATAGATCTTCAAGTGTGTGCCCCCATGCCTAGATATGATTGATACTGCTTCATTCCAGTATTGAATTTAATTAATATTATAGTGTGTGTTCCTTTGACCAGTAGTGACATAGGTTGGAGTTTGAGCATGCTTGTCACCCTGAATAGCTGGATAAGGCTGATAATAAGAAAGGGATCCAGGAAACAAATGTGGGGATAGAAAAGCTTACTGCTTTACTTGTGGATGTGGTTGGACAGTGACACATCGGGAATCTAGGTAAGGGAGGAGAGGGAAGTCAGGGACCACTGAGGTGAAAGGTCACTGAGAGAAGTCATATGTCATTGGAATGAAGATTTGAGATGAGTCATTGAAGAGTCACTTAGTTGGACTGCTTTTTCCTTTGCTTTTAAAAATTATTTTCTGAGCTTCCTATGATAACATCTTCTGAATATAGAAAATTGTATGTGCTTTTTTGTGGGGTGGATGTAATGTATTTACACGTACTTCTAATTTATGAGATTGTCTAGTATATATGCTACCAAAGCGACCACTTATGAAGCTATCTAGGATGTAAGAATTATCAGCATATATTTAGTTGCATATGAAAGAATGTCCCAGTAGTAATGGATTATGTAATAAGAGCAATGATTTCACATGAAAAAAAGAGAGAGAGAAGTAACTTGCCTTTAAATGATGTTAGAACTTGTCTTGGAGAGGTGATGCTCAGTTTGGTATTTCAAAAAGTATTAAGTACCAACTAAAATTCATTCAGTAAAACAAATGCTCTTATTTCTTAGCCTTTAAAGAGATTTCTCTTAAAGGGTGATATTTGTACTATAGTCAATTCATAGGCTATGGGAGGTTAAATGAAAGTTTCCTATTAATCACCTTTTCATAGCACATAGCTGCAAATAAAAATGCCCAGAATAATATTTTTAGATGGAAAATTGAGTGTTCAGTAGCTTATGTGACAGCTTTTCTTATTCTAAAAGGTATTTTTTTTAGTAAGATTGATTGATTTAATAGTGAGTTTGAAAAAGTTGATATAGATTAAGTATCATGAAAAATTTATGGGGCTGGAAAGGTGGATCAGAGGTTAAAGGTACTTGCTTGGAAAGCCTGACTGCCCAGGTTCAACTCCTCATTACCCACATAAAGCCATATGCACAAAGTGGTACATGTATTTGGAGTTCATGTGCAGTGGCCAGAGGCCCTGACACACCCATACTCACTTCTTTGTCTCTCTCAAATAAATAATAAAATATTTTTTAAAAATTGACCAATGCACTTGAAAAAGTAGTTACTATAAAACAGCCCTGTCTCAAGGAGAATCTGGTGAGTTCTTGGATTTTATTTTCTAAACATGAGACTTCTCAGTTTTAAAAATTTACATGGTACACTTATGTTTTCTTTCAGTGCTGACTCCCCCTTGCTGTGGATCAGGATAGACCCAGACATGTCTGTACTGAGAAAGGTGGAGTTTGAGCAGGCGGATTTTATGTGGCAGTATCAGCTCCGCTATGAGAGGGATGTTGTCGCTCAGCAGGAGTCCATCTTGGCACTGGAAAAGTTCCCTACTCCAGCCTCCAGGCTGGCGCTCACTGACATCCTAGAGCAAGAGCAGTGCTTCTACCGAGTACGGATGGCGGCCTGCTTCTGTCTTGCCAAGGTTAGGTTGCACAGCAAAGACAAAAAGACTGTTGTGCACGTTACAAAAGCCTGTGAATTCACTTCAGCAGTCTTGAAGTTTATAGCAGATGCTTTTACAGAACTGATTTGAAAGAAGCAATTTTTCACCTTGGAGTAGATGTGCACTACATTTTATAATTGTCTCATTGCAAACTATCCTAGTTATTTTTCTTGTTGCTGCAGCTCACTGCCTAGTAGAGACAATGTAAGGAAGGGTTTGCTTTGTCTCACAGCTGGAGGATGTGATCCATCACTGTGGGGAAGCCAGGATGGCAGTAGTGAGGCAGTGGTCAAGCTGCATTTGGAGTCAGAAGGCAAAGACAGATCCATGGTGCATCTCTGATTACTTTCTCCTTTGGTCTGGGGCACTACTCCATTAAATAGTATAACCTATGTTTAGGGTGGGCCTTGCCCTCCACTTAATGTAGAAACTTCTTGAAAGACAGGCCCAGACGTTTGTCTCCTAGCTGGTTCTAGATCCTAACAACTTGACAATATTAATTTCTATTTTTAAATTGCCTTTTTTTTTGCATGTATATGTATATGGTGTGTGGTTGTATGTGCCCATGTGGTGGTCCAGGCCTCGCTCTCCTGTGGCCAGGTATGCTTGATTGTGGTAGCTGGAAAGGAATGTCAGGTCCTGCTCCATCACTTTTCTGCCCATTTTTCTTTGATCCAGAATCTCTAGAAGATTGTGGAGCTTGCTATTTTTTCTCATTTCCTGTTGATTCTCCAGTCTCTGTTCTCCGGGAGTCTGGGGTTACCGAAGTGTATGGCTGTGCCCTGCTGTTGTAGTTTGCTTTCTAGTTGCTGCACAGAAAGAACCCAAACAAAAGCAGCTTATGGAGGAATGGGTTTATTAGGCTTATGGACTCGAGGGGAGACTCCATCCTGGCAGGGAAGATGATGGCATGAGCAGAGGGGTAGACATCACCCCAGTGCTGGGATAAGGTCTCATCATATCCCAGGCTACATGATGGAAGTTACGAGCCTCCTGCTTCCTTCCCCTTTAATATTCAGAAAAATTGAAGTAGTACATTGTAGTTTTCTTGGTTTTCACTTGGATAAATACCACTTGGAAATATTACCATGAGTTTTAGATATTTTTCAAACTGATAAATTTAAAATATTTGAGTTCTATTTGCCTAAATGGATAAAGACAGACGTAATCACAAGAGAAATTTTTGCAAGCATTTTTTTCTTAGGATGTGCAAAAATGCTGCAATTTAAAAATGAACTTGTAAAGAATAACTATAAGCACATATAAGCAGGAATTTTGGGGGAATTTGTATGTTTACTTGAAAATGGGTAATAAAAAAATAAAATTGTATAATTTCCAGAAACTGTGATATTGGCTTTTCGAAGGCTATTTTATATATTTAAATATATTTGTCATGGAAATGAAAATTACTTCATTCTCTAATCAATTGCAGATTGCCAATTCAATGGTGAGCACATGGACGGGACCACCAGCCATGAAGTCACTCTTTACTAGAATGTTTTGTTGTAAAACTTGTCCAAACATTGTGAAAACAAACAACTTTATGAGCTTTCAAAGTTATTTTCTACAGAAGGTATACTTTACTTTCTCTTGTTCTTATGACAGCTTATATTTAATCTAATTTTATATATACTTGCTTATTATACTTCTTTTTAAAAAATTATTTATTTATTTATTTGCAAGTAGAGAAAGAGAGAATAGGCAAGCATACAAGCATTGCATATGAATTCCAGATGCAAGTGCCACTTTGTTCATCTGGCTTTATTTGGGTGCTGGGGAATCAAACTCAAGCCCTCAGGCTTTGCAAGCACATGCCTTTAACTACTGAGCCCTCTCTCCAGCCCTTAGCTCACTGTTTCAGACTAACATTATAAATTGCTTCCAGCCCTTTGGCTTTTGTGCAGTATCAATTTAGCATTGTGACCAGTAAGTGAGGAGCCATAAACTCAATGTAAGAGTTTTTATGTTTTGTAAATAGAGTAAGTAGTATCAAAGTGAATTGTGTGACAAGGTAATTGTAAGGAATTTTTGTTCATATACTTTCTCTTTAAAAAAAATATCTGTATGTGTTAGGTTGTGGCACAAATATATTTCTTTTAAAAATATTTTTATATATTTATTTGCAATCAGAGATGGGGGAGGGAAGGAGAGGGAGTAAGAAAGGGAATGGGAATGCTAGGTCTCTTGCCACTATAAACAAACTCCAAAAACATGTGCCTCTTTGTGCATCTTGCTTTACATGGCTTCTGGGAAGTCCAACCCAAGCAGACTGGCTTTGCAAGCAAGGACCTTTAACCACTGAACCATGTCTCCAGCCCCATACATTTTTTTTTCCCCCTGTGGTTTCAGGTAAACAAAGTTGGAAAACTAATGCTTTTAGACCTTTATTGTTTGTTTGGTTTGAGGTAGAGTTTCACTCTAGTCCAGGCTGACCTGGAACTCACTCTAGTCCCAGGCTGGCCTTGAACTCACAGTGATCCTCCTACCTCTGCCTCCCAGGTGCTGGGAATAAAAGCATGCACCACCATGCCCAGCTGTCAGGTGTCTTTAATATAATACTTCTAATGGGCAGCAGAAAGAGAAGTTAGATAGTTCTAAGCCAGAGCTTTTTCAGAGTTACCACTGACTGTATTAGACACTCTTCTTTTTTGCTATAACAAAATATCTGAAGGAAGGGAAGGATTCACTCTGGTCACAGTTTGAGAGAATATAGCTTGTGATTTCTGGGAAAGCGTGGATAGCATCAGAGCAGCAGGTCATATTGCTTCCACAGTCAGCAAGGAGAGAAAGATGTGAGTAATAGAGCTCAGCTAACTTCCTCCTTTTTTCATTTTTGTTCAGTCAAGGACCCTAGTCTCTTTGATGGTGTCACTGACATTCAGGGTGGGTTTTTCTTCCTTTCTCCGTTAAATTTCTCTAGAAATGCCTTCACAGACATTCTGTCACAGAATATGTATTCACAGTCTATCTTCCAGGTGATTCGAAATCTAGTTAGATTGGCAGTGAACATTAACTGTGACACTTTGTTGCTTCTGATGCTGCTGCTGTCTCCCCACCTGCCCATGACACAAGGTCTCCCCTATGGCCCAGGCTGTCCTAGAGCTCCCAATCTTCCACTTCTGAGGGCCAACCTGCATGCCTCTGCCTCTGTGAGCAAGAAGATGAGCCATCTCTTTTCTGATTCTCATTTGGCAGGAGATAGTCTTGATCTCCGCATGTTCTAAGTTCTTTGATGTCAATGCATCTGTCATTCTGCCTACGGTTTAATTAGCTTTGGTTCAGTGGTAAAATTTGCCACTATGTGTGGATTATGTTACTACTTTTATAAAAACTTAAAAAGGGAAAAGGGAGGTTGAATTGTAGTTTACTATTTATCCTTCGTCTGAGTGTTGGTGTTAGAGAGCCAGTGTATTCAAAGACTGATGATCTAGTACTGCCATTTGTCATGTGACTCCAGACAGTATAACCTTTAACACTAAAAAGTCTGTGAGGAAGCAGGGCTCCTACTAAGTAAGGAACTAGCTAAATATGTCTAGCCTAGTAGATAGTAGAGTTTGTCTAATGCTGAAATTGTATACATTTTCCACTGTATCACTTGGAACTAAATTGATATAATTCCATTATGTATATCTTCTTTGAGCAAATGAGAACCAAGGCACATGGTCTATAGATAAAGTACTTCTAGTCACACAACTCTCCCCTAGATTTCCTACCTTGTTCCTCACTCTTCTGTTAGAACTTTCTGAGATACGTTCACAATAGGAGCGAGCAGGTGGGAGATAGGGGTTAGACTCCCTTTAGATACCTGTGTCAGTCCCGAGTGACACTTCTCTTTAAATAGTCCAAATAATTCTATTAATGAATTATATTTATGACTAAATGTTTTCTGGGTTTTTTTTTTTTCTTTTTCTAGACTATGCCAGTTGCAATGGCTTTGTTAAGAGATGTTCATAACCTCTGCCCCAAAGAAGTTTTAACATTTATTCTGGACTTAATCAAGTACAATGACAATAGAAAAAATAAGGTAAGGTACTTTTCTTAATGAATACTATAAAACAGCTTAATATTTTGTTATTAAAATAATATTTGGGGGCCTTAATCCCCAGTACTGCAAAAAAAAGAGAAGAAGAAAAATTTAGTGTGTAGAATCTCTATGGAGTTCATGGCATTTTCTGGAGTTACATGATTTATTAGAATAGCCAATGGATGGGAATCAAGATTAATTGGGTTCTAAGTGTTCTTGTAATATGACACTAATAATGCATCAAATTTGGGGGAGCAATAAAACTCAATTTCATGAGCTCTTATAATACAGCACAGTTTTATTAGAATTTCATGTAGCCCATGCTGGCTTCAAATTCACTATGTAGCTAAGGATGGCCTTAAACTTCTGATCCTCCTTCTTTCTCCATCTTACAGACATTTACCATCACACCTGGTCTCAAGCACAATTTTATTTTCATTCTCTGTATGAGTTTGTGTCTGGTCCTAGGAGTGGAAACCAAAGCCTTGTCCGTGATAGGCAAGCATTCTACCACTGAGCATCCCCATCCTCCCCACCCCCATTTTTTCTCCTATTACATTTGATGGGCAGTGTATGGTTTTAAATAGAAGGAAGAGATAGAAGTTGTTGTCTTGGAACCTGTTGTAGTCAGCCACATGCTGCTGGGATGAACCTCCAAACCAGGCACAGTTGTGGGAGAAAGAGATTTATTGAAGTTATAGAGCCAGGGGATAATGGCAATAGAGGCTGGCCCCTCTTTCACAGGTCCAAACAGAGAGAGAAAAAAACCATCATCAACATCTCTCACACACACACACACACACACACACACACACACACACACACCAGCAAACAGAAAGGCAGGAGTGGGGAGGAAGAGTAGAGATTTTCTTTTCCTCTAGCTTCCTTACATCCTGCCTCCTACTGAGAGAGCCACCCACTCTGGAAGAAGGGCTCACTCTGGAGGAGGGACCTCCTCGTTGAGTTAATCCTTCCTGTAAGCAACCTCAGAGACCCAACCAAGATTACTGTAGATAACTAAAGAGATAGAGTTGAGAGCAAAACTTAACCATCACAGGAACTTTATTTAAATATTTATTGAATTGTTGCCATATATCACAATATGATTCTGGTTCCTCACAGATTTAGCTTGATTGTGAAATCAGACAGCTGTACATGACAACTGCTGTTCTGGAGATGTACAAAACTACCTAATGGGAGGGTCTCCCTTTAAGGGTGTAGGCTAAGACTTAGGGAAGTTCTGGACTACTGGATTTGAGACTGAGTATGGTATGTATGTCTGTACAGAAGCTTTTAAAATTGATGAGATCCCATTGGTTAAATGATTTTTGCACTTCCTGGTCTACTGGAAGTTAGTTTCTAACTTCAGTGCATTGTGGTCTTATTTGGTGCAGGGGCTATGTCAATCTTCTTGAATTTGTTGAGGCATGTTTTATGACCTAATATGTGGTCTGTTTTGGAGATGATTCCATTGGCTGCTGAGAAAAATGTATATTCTGTGACCTTGTGATGGAATGTTCTATATATGTCTCAGGTCTAGTTGATCTATGATGTTGTTAAGCTCTGTTATTTCCCTGCTGACCTTCTGTTTTGATGATCTGTCTAAAGGTGATACTGGTGTATTAAAGTCTCCTACTATGTTGGCATTAAGAGTCTATTTCTGTTTTGCTTTGTTTTTGAGTAAATTTTGCTTTATGAAATGTGCACCTGCATTTGTTGCATACATATTTATGATAGTAATAGCCTCTTGTTGGATGATTTCTTTGATGAGTAAGAACTGACCTTCATTATTCTTTTTAATTAATTTTGGTTTAAAGTCTATTTTGTCAGATATTAATGTAGCCACACCCACTTGCTTTTTATTTCCACACGTTTGGGATATCTTTTTCCATCCTTTCTCCCTAAGGAGATTACTGTTTTTAGAGACCAGGTGCATTTCTTGAAGGCAGCAGAAGGGAGGGACCATTTATCTGATCCACCCTGATAATCTGTGTCTTTTTATAGAAGAGTCCATTTATATTCTGAGTTATAACTTTGAGATTTGCTTTAAGCCCTGTCATGTTGGAGGGTTTATGGGGGTTGATGCCTCATCTTTTATTATTAGCACAATGATTTTGATCACTGTGCTCATTAATATTACTCTTGAGATAGGTTGCTTGTCTCTTGTGTTTGAGATATCTCCCATAGTATCCTTTGTAAGTTTGGCTTTGTGTTCATAATCATAGAGCTGGCTTTTATCATGGAACACTTTCAATTCTCCATCTATTATGAGGGATAGCTTTGTGGGATACAGTAATCTAGGTTGGAATCTATAATTCTTTAGACCTGTAAGAGCATTGTTCCAAGCCCTTCTGGCCTTCATGGTTTCTAATGAGAAGTCTGAGGTAAGTCTGATGGAATTGCCTTTGTAGGTGATGAGTTTTTTCTCTCATGCTGCCTTGAGCACTCTCTCTTTACTTTCTAAGTTTAGCATTTTAACTAAGATATGTCTTGGAGAATTTCTTCTTTGGTCCTGTCTGGAGTTCTGTGGGCTTCTTGTATCTGGACTGGCCTTTCTTTTGTAGGATAAAGAAAATTTTTCTTTATAATTTTGTTTAAAATATTTTCTATGCCTTTGGCTTGGGTTTCTTCTCCCTCTGAGATCCCCATGATCCTGAGATTTGGTCTCTTTTGGGTATCTCACAGATATCACATATTTTCCTCATATGATTTTTTGAATTTATTGAATCCTATGAAATCCCTATTAATTTTCTTCTGTTGTATCTTTGAGGCCTGAGAATCTGTCCTCCAGGTTATCAACTCTGGGACTGATAAATTCAAAGGAGGTTTTTAAAACCTCTGATTTTTGGTTTTGTTATATTTTTGTTCATAGCCTCCATTTCTCTAGTGAGTTCAAATTTCCAATCTACTTTTGTTTTTGCTAATGTTTCCTGAATTCTTTTTCTTGAGTTTGGTTAAGTCTTCATCAAACTTAATCAGCTGATTGCCTGTCTCCTCCCATAATTGATTCACCTTCAATTCACTTAAACCGTTTTTGAAATTGCTCATATTTTTCTCCGTTAAGTTCAGTCTGATGTGTATGCTTGTGTTGTTGCATTTCATCTTATTTATGTCTTTTTTCACAATTTCCATTTCTGTCATCATCCTCTTCATAATATCATTGCGGTTATGGCCAGGGGTTTTGTTATTCTCCTTTTAGGATTTTATTTTTGTTATCTCATCTGCGTTCTCACTAGCCTCTTCCATTGTGGGACTAGGGTTCCTATTCCTAGATTGGGGAGTCTCTGCTTGAATTGCTGTGGTTTTTTTTCCTACATTGGTTTCTGCCCATTTCCCAATAAAGGTATTGTGTTCTTGATGTGGAGGTCAGTTTAGGTTTTTATTGGGTATGCCATGATTGTTCTGTGTACCAGCTGGTTTCGGGGTAACATTAACCACAGATGCATTAGTTGCAGAGGTTATGGTGTGTCAGTTCTTCTGGGCTGGTGTCTGGTATGTAATATAGTATGGAGGTCAGAGATCTTCTCTGGCTGTAGTCTCCACTGTGTCTTGCTACTTGGGACTAAGGGGGGGTTCATAGCTGACCTACTTGCTCCTCTTTCCCCTCTGTATCCAAGCTGGGTGTGTTGTACAGATTCCCCTGCTTGCCCCCTGGCAGGTGCCTGCCAGAGAACTGTTTCTCTCTTGTTAGAATTGGGCAGAGGCCCCTAGGAAGTGCTGTTCTTTATGATCCACTCCTACTAGTGCGAGCACTAGGTTTAAACTCAACAAGAATGTCTCTTGTCTGGGGTGTTCTGTCCGGAGGCAGGTTCTGTGCTTCACCAGACAGGAACACCCTGTACCCAAATGCATGGAGTCACCCCACAGTCCCCCTTCCTCCTATTGGGTTGCTGCAGTGGTAACACCCCCAGAAGCCTCGGGGCTCTTCGCCAGCCTTTGGCACTCAGGACTGCATTCCAACCTTACCCACTAGGGGCAAAGTCTCTGGGCTCTCCTGTGGCCCAATTTGCAGAGGACCGGCTCCGTTTCAGCACACCACTTCCTCCCAGCCCCCTCTGATATCCCGCACCCCTCACTGGGAAGACAATGTCAGTCGCTGCTAGGTGGGGCGTCTGAGGCTGGCTCCCTGTGGCCAGGCTGTGGGCGGCCAGGATGTGGGCTGGCTGGGTGTTGAATCCAGTCTGGATCAGCTCCCTGGATGCTGGAGGCTTCCTGCTGGTGTGTCTCCACCGCTCTGCTCCCCTGCACAGCTACTGCTTGACCCAGCCTCCGGCCTCCAGGCGGGATGCTGTTGTGGCTGGCTGCCAACCTCTGTGAAGGTTAAAAACTCCTTGTTTCTGGTAAAAGCGTGTATTTTAGGATCTCCCTGATTCTTTCTCTCCCCTAACTGCCCTATTGTGCCTACACTAGCACTATCTAACCGGGAACTCTTGCTTCAATTCTTACTTACTTTTTTTTTTTGCTTCAATTCTTTATGTTCAGAGCTCTTTGTTTTCTGTTGATGACTTGTGTGGTCCATTGTTGTGTTTCTAAGGAGACCTTACATAGCTGAATTGACATTGTGTGTTGGCTGCAGGACCTGTAGATTGTAATTTTAGAGGATGTGGTTAGGTCACAGTACAAGAGGGCCTTGCACATAATAAATATTTTTCTATAAATTAATGTATTGCTGGACTGGGGAAATTGCCCAGTGGTTAAAGGCACTTGTTTGCAAAGCTTGCCAACTGAGCTTCCATCCATGTAAACCTTACAAAGTGTTGCAAGCGCCTGAAGTTCATTTGCAGTAGCAAGAGGTCCTGGCAACATTTATACTCACTCTTTCTTTCTCACAAATAAAAATATGTTTGCTGGGCTGAGTACTAGGCTATCCATGGTCCCCTGTCCCAAGGACTGATCCAGACTGCCCACAGAGGAGGATATCCAGCTGATTTGGGATGGGGAGAAGGGGGCATTGGGGAATTGGGAATAACAACTCATTGTTTGCCCACTAAATAATGTAACTCATTATGGACAATATATATTAAAAAAAATATGTTTGAATTAAGTTTTTACTAGAAAACACATTTATGGTTTTAGATTATTTACTTCTTTATTCATTTATGTTCTCATACTGGTTAAGAAACCCACAGTATTCTGCATGCTAGAAAAGTGTGCTTCTGAGCCATGTTCTGAGCTAAAATGATGTTCTGTGTGTTTATTACTGCTTCATCAGAAGAGTTAATATATCTTCTCTTAACTTTTCCTTGTCTTAGTTTTCAGATAACTACTATCGTGCAGAAATGATTGATGCCCTGGCCAACTCTGTTACACCTGCAGTCAGCGTGAATAATGAAGTCAGAACGCTGGATAACTTAAATCCTGATGTGAGACTGATTCTTGAAGAAATAACCCGGTTTTTAAACATGGAAAAACTTCTTCCAAGTTATAGACATACTATCACTGTCAGGTATCATTAAAATTTTTGTTTCTAATATTTTCATAACTTTAAAATATTCTCATAATGTATAGGAAAAGAGAAATTAAATTTTCTGATACTATCATCTATAGATAAATTATTATTTGGAAAATACCTTAAAATTTTTCCCATTGTAGAACTTTTTTTTTTTCTCGGTTTTTCGAGGTAGGGTTTGAATATATGTAATAGGTTAATAGTTATTCTTCTCAATCTGTTTCATTCTAATTATTTTTTAAAAACAGATACAAACTCAGGGTTTGGAATTTAAGGACTTTTCTTGAACCTGCAAAAACCCATTACAATATGACCCAGCTACAGTACTCTTTAGGGGAAAAAACCAAAGGACTCTAAGTCAGCATACCATAGAGACACTACCATGTTCACTGCTGCACCATTCACATTAACCAAGATAAGGAACCAGACTAGATGTTCATCAATAAATGAATGGATAAAGAAAACACACACATATACACACTGAAATTAAGACACAAGTAAAGATGAAATTATGACACCTTCAGGAAAACAGATGGAACTAGAAATAATTAAGCAAATTAAACCAGACTAGACAGACAAATATTTCATAGTTTTCCTCATATCAGTAACCTTGATTTAAAATTATGACTCTCTATGTATGGGTGTGTTGGAGTATCATTAAGAGGAAAGAAAGAGACCTTAAGTGGAAGGGGTGGAGGAGAAGGTAATGGAATGGAGTGACGTGAAGGCAGAAGAGAGACTTCTTGCAACAGGAAGGTACCAGCCAGCATGCCAGGAGGCAAAGGGGATAGCAGTGGGGGAAGAGGATGAATGATGACAGAATATAATAACAAATGTGTATGAAAACACATAATGAAACCTATTAATTAGCATGCTGACTTTTTATTTTATTCATTTTATTTTTATTATTTATTTATTTTTGTTTTTTTGAGGTAGGGTCTCGCTCTAGTCCAGGCTGACCTGGAATTTACTATGTAGTCTCAGGGTGGCCTTGAACTCACGGTGATCCTCCTACCTCTGCCCTCTGGAGTGCTGGGATTAAAGGCGTGTGCCACCACGCCCAGCTCCCCTTTGTCGAACTTTTTAAAAAAAGTTTTTATATATGCCAGATGTGGTGGTACATGCCTTTAATCTCAACACTTGGGCTGCAGAGGTAGGATGGTTGCTGTGGGTTCGAGGCCATCCTGGTCCTACAGAACAAGTTCTAGGTCATTCTGGCCTAGAATAAGACTATCTTGAAAACAAAACAAAACAAAAAAGTTTTATTTATTTGCAAGAAAAGAGTGGCAAAGAGGAATGGGCGTGCTAGGGCCTCCTTTCACTGCAAATGAACTCCATATGCTTGTGCCTCTTTTGCATCTGGCATTTTGTGAGTACTGGGGATTCAAACCCAGGCCATGAACTCTGTAAGCCAGCCCTGTTCCTTTGTAGATGTTTTTAATTACTTGAAATTACACCATTTGTTTATTTATTTTTTAATTATTTGCTTTTTATTTTCAAGCAGATATCGAGCAAGAGAGTATGGGTGCACCAGGGCTTCTAGCCAGTGCAAACTAACTCCTGATGCATGCAATGCTTCATGCATACTGGGGAATCAAACCCTGGTCCTTAGATCTTGCAAGCATGGGCCTTAACTGCTGAACCTATGTTTAGTTTTTGTTGTTTGTTTGTTTGTTTTTCTGAGATAGGATTTTGCTGTAGCTCATACTGACCTGGAATTCACTATGTAGTCTTAGGGTGGCTTTGAACTCACAGCGATCCTCCTACCTCTCTGCCTTCCAAGTGCTGGGATTAAAGCCATGTACCACCACACCTAGCTCTACGTTTAGTTTTTATATTTAGTATTATGCCATGTATACTTTCTCATGTTTTTAAAAGTTTTTGACATGCATTATTATTTCATTGAATTCATGTAAAAATTCCCTGTTAACAATCTTGTTCTATTATTGTTTTATTTCTTCAGACAGTGTCTCATAAGTAACCCAGGCTTGCCTCTCAATGAGCTATGTTGACAAGCATGACCTTGACCTTCTGATCCTTTTCCTCCATTTCCAAATGCCAGTGCACCATCACACCTGACTTGTTACCTTCTTTTCAGAAGACTTTTAATTTCTGTTAGTTTCTTTTATGTGTGGCTTTCAAAACATTCCACTTATTTCTTTGAGTTTGCTAAGAGTTGATGACTGAACATGAACAATTCAAACTTTCCAGTCTTTAAACAATTTTTTTAATTTTAGAGAAAATATATTATTTAACTTAGATTTTATGACAATTTTTTTCTAGAGAGTGTTTTGGTTATCAAGAATGGTACATTAAGCTGAATTTTCAAACAAGGTTTGAAATTTATTTTGTTTTTAAGAATATGAATGTTGAAATTTTGTCATAAACATGAAACACTGCAAAACTGAAAGTATATTTTAATCAATTTTTAGATTTACTGTGAGAAATGAACAATACTTAGGGGAACGTTTGGTGCTTAGTACCTCAGAAAAATTAATTAATTTTTTCCCTAGTTGCTTGAGAGCCATAAGGGTTCTTCAGAAGAATGGACATGTGCCAAGTGACCCAACTCTTTTCAAATCTTATGCAGAATATGGCCACTTTGTGGACATCAGGATAGCAGCTTTGGAAGCAGTTGTTGATTATACTAAAGGTAATACTTTAGAGACAGATGCCCATTTCATTTTCCATTTTTTCTCCTGTGTATGTAATGTGGTGTGTGTATGTATGTATATGTTTATGGGCCCTTGCAGTGCCCATACATACCCACCACAGGAGGTGGTTGGAACACAACACTTTGGCATTCCACTCTGTCTGTCTTCTGTCCGTTCATACTTGAGCCAGACTCTCTTACTAATAGCAGAGCTGGCTGTGTTTTTGTGAGCCCAGGTATTTCCCTGGTCTCTGCTCTCCTTTGTGAACTGTAGTTACAGGTACACTTGGTTATATGGGATCAGCAGGTTCAAATTGGCTAGTTTTAAACCCTAAGGCACTCAGGCTTGTGCAGGAAACATACTTAACCAATGATCCATCTCGCCAGCCCCTCATTTCATTATTGTATTTTTATTTACTTATTTGAGATGAAGAGAAAGAGACAGACAAAAGTGTGCCAGGGCTTCCTACTGCTGTAAATGAACTTCCAGATGCATGTGTCACTTTGTGCATCTGGCTTTATATGTGAGTACTGGGGACTTGAACCTGAGCCATTAGGCATTGCAAGTGCCTTTATTCGCTGAGCCATCTCTCCAGTGTGCCTCCCACACCAATTTCATTTTCAAAATACTTATGAAAATCAGTCTTAGTAATTGGAGTTGTCACATTATGACAGAAGATGTTTTAACTATTAAATTTGTTTTTCTTTGTCATTTTTATAGTTGGCATACAAAATAATGAATTTCATTATGACATTTTCATATATTTCTATCATTAATTGTTAGATTCTTGACTCACTGGCTTGGAAAAATGGCTTTATGTGTGTAGGAACACATACAAAGTAAGAGCTTGCCTGTAGCCTTCAACTCAATGGAAATCCAGCCACATAGAGTCCTACATATTTAATGTCCCTGCTTATCACTTGTCAATTTATTATAATTATAAATGTGATATATGTCTGCTTATTTTTATTTTCAGTGGACAGGAGTTATGAAGAACTTCAATGGCTACTTAATATGATTCAGACTGATCCCGTACCCTATGTAAGGTTAGTTTATGTATGGTATTGTCAGTATGTATTGTGATTGATTTTGTGAGTCCTGACATTAGTTGAAAAATTTTTTTAAATAAAAATATTTTATTTATTCATTTTTCAATCAGAGAGAGAGAGAGAGAATGAGTGCACCAGGGCCTCCACCTTGTAGGTCTGGCTTATGTGGGTACTGGGGAATTGAACTGGGGGCCTTAGGCACTGGAGGCAAGTGCCTTAACTGCTGAGCCATCTATCTAGCCCGAAAATTTTTAGAAGATATACAAAGAACACTTGTTTATGATCTTTGAAAGTATGAGAATAGATTGTGCATTTATTGATACCTTTTTCTTGATTTTTAAAACTTAATTTGTCTTTGGAAAAACATTTTCAAAATACGTAGTTTATAAACAAATTTTATTTTCTATAATCTTAACCTTTTTTTCTTTTTAAAATTTATTGGGGGGGGGAGAGAGAGATTGAGAGAGAGAATGGGCATGCCAGGTCCTCCAGCCATAGCAAACAAATTCCAGACACTTATGACACCTGCATCTGGCTTTACATGGGTACTGGAGAATTGAACTCCAGTTGTCAAGCTTTGCAGACAAGCACCTTAACCACTGAGCCATCTCTCAAGTCCAATTTTAATTATTTTTTGTTTTATCTTAAAGAAAACTTTACACAGCAGTTTATAGTGAATATGCATTGTCCCTTATGTTTCACACCTTGTTTGTATTGATTAATTCACCATTTTGAAAGCAATTAAGAACAGTGTTTTGGGGACCCCCATTTGTTCCATTTGGTCTAATTCAGAGGGGTAGGGTTTCGTGTGTCCTAGGATGGCCTCTAACTTCCCGAGTATCTGATGATGATCTTCTCGAATTTGGGATCCTCCTACTTCTACCTGCTGAGTGCTGGAATTATAGGCATGCATCACCATGCCCACAGTTCATGCATTGTTGTGGTTAAACCCAGGGCTTTGTACATGCTACATAAGCAGTCTACCAATTGAGCTACATCCCTAGTCCTAGACTTGGGATCTTTAAAGAAAGGTAATATTTCATTATTAAGAAAATAAAAGAGAGCCAAACATGGTGGCTCACACCTTAAATACCAGAACTTGTGAGGCTGAGATGGGAGGATCATTATGAGTTTGGGGTCAGCATGAGGCTACAGAGTGAGTTCCTGGTCAGCCTGGCTAGAGTGAGACCCTACCTTGAACCCTGTCTCCCTCTCCCTCAAAGAAAAAATAGCAGAATTTCTGTTCCAAAATAGTAATTCTTATTTTTATATTGCCTTCTTGTTATTTCCTTCATTTCTTCTGCTTTTTCAAGAAATGTATATAGTATTTATAGTATATTCAGGTATGATTAACTTTAACCATTTCTGCCTTCCTTTCTTTGCACATAATAGGTACTTATATTTTTAAAAATATTTTTATTGATTTGAGAGAGAGAAAGATGCGGGAGGGGGGAGGGTGAGTATGTATTCACGAGGGCCTCCTGTCACTGCAAACATACTCCAGACACATGCACCACTTTGTACATCTGGCTCTATGTGGGTCCTGGGGAATTGAACCTGGGCTGCCAGGGTTTGCAAGCACTTTTACCACTGAGCCATTTCTCCAGCCCAATAGATACTTAAATTTTTATTGAGTTTAATATTATGATTTTAGAGAACAGCATTTTAAAATTGAAGAATAGCATTGCTGTTCCAACCAGAGATGAGGACTCAGACCCAGAGACCTTGTTTTGTTCAGCTTTATATATAAGGAAGCAGGTAATGTTCTGAAATGACATAAATTCTGCATTCTAACTTCTCTGAAATCCACATGAGAGCTTGAAAATCTACCAACCGGAGATCTTTAGGTTGTCTGTGATAGTGAGTTCTTGATTAAGCCACCTTTTATTTCAGTTTAAGTAATGCTTATCACATAAACATTCTTTACATGAAAATCTTTAGCCATGTTATCTAACTTATATTTTAAGGAATTTGTAGCCAGGTATAGCGGCACATGCCTTTTATCCCAGCACTGGGGAGGCAGAGGTAGGAGGATCACCATGAGTTCAAAGCCATGCTGAGATTTTATAGTGAAGTCCAAGTTAGACTGGACTAGAGCGAGACCCTACCTAAGAATTTGTCCTGTAACGGATGTAAGGTTGATGTGGAGAAAAAAAATCTATCTCATAGTTACCTATTTTAATGTGTGTATATATATCCAGGAACCCAGCACCAATTTTTCTGTAACATAACACCTGTACTAGATAGTTTATAATAAATACCCTGTTGGTTGCAAGTGGAAATAGAAAGTATAAATACAAATAAAACTCACATATTCATTTATCTTTAATAAACATTAACATGTAAATAAGATTAACATCTATATATCTGAAATCTTGTTTAAAGATCATTTTGCACATTGTCATGTTTTTATAATTGAGGTTATTATAGTTATAAATTATATATTCTACTAAACAATAGCTTTTAAAATATTGTTTTGGAACTATTAAGTTTCATTCAAATTTCAGGAGCCCTATTTATAATCAGAACTGAATGTCTATTTAGAAGTATGTTTCATGGTTATATTTAGCATGTTTTCTTCTTAATTGATATAGTTTATTTATATACCTATTAGGGAAACTTGTGTATTTCAATGTAATGTAGGACATAGTTTATACATATAGTTATAAAAGCTTATATTTAAAAGAAAAAATTTTAATGAAATAAATGCTTATAGGATAAAAGGTACCACAGCAGTTGCTTTGTATTTTAAAATTCATTTACTTAATGTTTTTTCATTTTGATTTGTTTTACTTACTGGTTTTTCTTATACTAAATTTAATATGAACTCTTTTATCATTGCTATTACTTATGTTAAAAAAAAATTTCATCTAAGCTGGGTGTGGTGGTACGTGCCTTTGATTGCAGCACTCAGGAGGCAGAGGTAGGAGGATCATCTTTTGAGGCCAATTTGAGACTACATAGTAAATTCCAGGTCAGCCTAGGCTACAGTGAGACCCTATCTTGAAAAACAAAAACAAGACAAATCTCATTTAAGGGACTGTCAGATATGGTAGAATTCTCAAGATGTGGATGCATAGGTTTCTTTCTCTCTTCAAGTCACTGGCATATCCTCCTGTATACAAGCATTTTACTTTTATGGCTTGTGTGGGTTTTGTACCTCATGGTAAAATGGCCTTCAATAAGAATCACATTTTTTAAAGTATAGATTTTACAATCTTGTTTTTATTGTTGTATATTTCAGAATTATTTTTGATGGATATTTTTTAATATTTTGATATTAAATTCCCCAGTAAACCTCATAATTTTTCCTTTTAGTACATAAATATTTCTGTATATACTACTATAGTTGGATTAATTATTTTTACCTCCTCAACTGCTGTGTAGCTCGAGCAAGATGGCGACCTTATCTTTTTTTTTTGTAATTCATTTTCAAGCAGAGATACAGAGAGAGAGAGAGAGAGAGAGAGAGAGAGAGAGAGAGAGAGAGAAAGCGCACCAGGGCCACCACCTTGTGGGTCTGGCTTATGTGGGTCCTGGGGAATTGAACCCAGGGCCTTAGGCACTTGAGGCAAGTGCCTTAACCGCTGAGCCATCTCTCCAGCCCAGGCGACCTTATCTTCATGTCAAACAAGTGGTATTTTATATTTTTCTTTCTTTATTCTAGTCACATATGTTTGTATGTAGGCATATTCTATGTAAAACCTAATTCATATGTTTAAGAAAAAGTATTTTGTTTTTATTATGGTAGCTATATTTAGGGAAAATTGTTTTAAAATATTTTATTATATGTATGTGTGTGTGTGTGAGAGAGAGAGAGAAAGAGGCAGAGAGAAAATGGGTACACAAGGGTCTCTAGGCACTGCAAGCAAACTCCAGATACATGAGCTGCCTTTTGCATCTGGTTTTATGTGGTTACTGGGGAATTAAATTTGGTCCTTAGGTTTTGCCTGCAAGTGTCTTTTGCCTGCAAGTCTCTTAACAGTTGAGCCATTTCCCCAGCCCTCAAGACACAATTTTAAGATACAGTGTTTAAAATGTTTTCAATAGTTCTGTCTTCTGTGAGTCCTTAGTCTTATAAGAGATTGACATCTCAAATGTAATGGTAGAAAGTTCACTTTTCTTGTATTAGCTTCTCAGCATTTCAGATTTTAAGTTCCTTCTTCATTAAGATATTTTATGAACTTAACCTCAACAAATGTCTTCTGCTTAACTATGTATTCACTTGACAAACTACTACTACTTTCCCCCTCCCAAAGTTTGCTATTGATCGTCTGTTAAAATTTTTAAAAAATAAATAAATAAAAGATGCATAGGTGTAAGTTGATGTTTAAATCTTATGTCTGTTGTTTTTAAATTAAAATTGGGGAGGCAGAGGATCACTGGAGTTCAGGAGGTGAAAATCAGCCTGTGAGGCATATTGAGATGTCCTTCTCTAAAAACCATCCATATTTGAAACAATGCTCTCTATCCATAATGCGGATCATCTACTCTTATAGAGGAAGAGATCATGAGGGACATAGATTGTTTATCTGTAACAATGACAGTAGGTGCTTACAATATCTGTAAAGATTTGCGTCTCCTGTCACTTAACTCAAATTATATATGAAGTCATATTTTGCTTTTTATTCTTACAGACTTTTAATAGTCTTCATGTAGTCTTTCATTTCACATCCTAAGAAGATATTAACATTGTCCCCACTTTCAGTTTTAGTCATAATATTGCTGCCAAAATGGTTAAAGGATGTACACTACCACTCAGCTGGGCTTTCTTGCTCATTCCCAAATAGAAATCTAGTTTGTTACCACCCACAATTCAGTGTAAAAATTTGCCAGATTCTCTTTTCAGAAAAATTGCTGCTGCTTTCAGTGCTTCTTCATTGTTTCCCTCTTTTCAGTGAGAAATAGCAGATGTCTGGAGATTACACATTTGTGATAGTCGAGTTTAACAGTGATGTTATGACCCTTCTCATTGTTAGCTATTGTTGTTTGGGGGGTTTTGCTATTTGCTTGTATAACCCATTCTGGCCTCAAAACTCACAGCTATTCTGCCTAGGTCTCCAGAGTGCTGGGAGTAGGAGTGCACTACCATGCCTTTCTTGCTCATCCTCAGCTTGTTTTGAAGAAACCTTTTTTGTATGCTTCATCTTTAAAATGCTTTTGCATATTGCCATGCTTTTCACATTCTAAAAATAAACTTATTGGGAACTTTATTATAGGAACATATTGCAAATTGGTCATATCCCCATCACATTATCTTCTTTTGTCCCCTCTCACCTCCCCATTCCACTCAGGACCATCCTCAGTGGGGTCTTGGTAGTCACTGTAGGGTAATGAATACTCCAGTTGTTTCTGTAGAGAGGACAATGCCTCACAGTAAGCTTTCCAACCCAGTGACTTAGGTTCTTTCTGCCCCCCCCCCCCCAGTGTTTCTTGAGCCTTGGGAGTCATGCTGGAAATCTCCTTTAATGTGGAGTTCTCCATGACCTCTTATTCTGCTCAGCTCCATGCTTTGCACTTTGATAAGCTTATATTCATTTATGCTTATTTTATGGACTCAGATATAGATTGACTGACCTGTGCTTAGTGTCTGTGGCTCCATTTTAAAGATTTTCATAGTTTACTGAACAGGTTTTAGTACCTTCCTTAGGAGAGTGGGATAGTTAAAATTATGTAGTAATGTTATAGAAGATCTTATTGTATAATCAGGTGATTTTAGAAAGAGAAAATCCACTAGAAGGCTACAGTGAGAAATAAAGACGTAAGCATTGTGGATGCTACATAAAGACCTTTGAAATAGAACTAGGCTCAAAACTAGATTTAATGCAAAGGGATAAAATAGAGGGACTATAGCTAATTTTCAAGTATTTTATGTTGTCTTCAACTCAAAGACCAAGTCAGAATATGGTCATCAAAAATACATTTGCTTATTGTTTACTCTTTTAGGCATAAAATTCTAAACATGCTGACTAAGAACCCTCCATTTACAAAGAACATGGAGTCTCCCTTATGCAATGAAGCCCTGGTGGATCAACTCTGGAAGCTTATGAATTCTGGTAAGAGAACAGGGATTAAAATATATATGCATGCTTTTTTCTTAGTCATGTGAAAATGAATTCTGTCTTGATCCTTTTTCCAAATTACTTCAATATATACTGCAAAGAATAAGGAATAAGATATTCACAATAATATCACACCCAAGCCCATTACTAGCTGATATTTAGACTTTCTCCACTGTTCTCCAAATGCTATGAAGCTCCCATTTAGCTTTTTAATTGCTAATCCTCAGATAGTAAAGATTTCTAAGGAGAAGGATCCTTTAATTTTATAGACCTTGTCTCTGGTTGCTTCATGGATGGCTTTTTGATTTTTAACTGAAAATATCACATTATCCAGGGACAGTCCTTTTCACAAGTTTCACACATTTATTCACTACTTAAAAATTTTTTTTCTTACTGCTTATTCCTTTTAAGTTTGCTGTGTCTTTTTTCACTACTTATTTCTTAAAGCATCATCTGTTTGCCACTGTATGTTCTGTATAGAAAGATGACTTTTGACTTAACTTGGCATAACATAAAGAGAGACAGGAACAGAGAAATTATCGAATAAAGTGAGCATGCTACATAGGAAACCTAAAATTTTTAGTTTTGTTCCTATGTGATGAAGTAATGGACACAGAACATTGGACAAAGCATGGGGAAAGTAAGAGCCCCTAATGAAGATCATGTTTTGCATCATAAAAACCACTGAGAAACTAGAAATGAAGGAAACGATACACAGTGAAAGAATTTTTCAGTGAAAATCCAATTTCCTTCTATGGAATTTGTGGGCACTTCAGTTTGTATACATTCATTAGTTAAATCATTTCACATATGTAAATATTCCATAGAGGGCAAGATATCAAATTCTTAGGACTTTTCTTAGCAGTGGCTAGAGGAACTTACCCTGTGAGGGTAGGAGAGTAATGTTGATGGGCAAGCGACGGTCTAGCAATGCAAACGCCAGTGCAGCTCAAGTGGTGGGAGGCCTTGGCATCGTCTGTGAGATGCTGTTTCCTGGGAATGCCAAATACAAAGTTATGGAGTCATGGGACTTCCATTCAGATTTCAAAAGAACTGTGGGGAAATGTCTCAGATCAGCATTTTTATTCTGGGAGAAAAAATGTGAGACCCAGAGAAATAGAAAAAATTGTCCTTAGTCTCCAAACTAGTTTAAACTGAATTTTTACCCAGGCAGTCATCTTCTGGTCAAGTATATAATTACTAGTTGCCACATCTTTGTGGTTTGCTTATTAAAGAAATATTTAGGGCTGGAGGGACTAGATCATACCTGTAAATCTAACACTTAGGAGGTTGAAGCGGGAGGATTGCTTTGAGTTCAAGGTCTGTTTGTTCTATAGAGTTGAAAGGCTCTTCCTAAAAACTCATTTACTCACTCTAATCAACATTTTGTACAGGAAAGTACTCATATTGAGAATGATGTTATATCAAGTAGTTGTACATTTTCTTAGCATAGTTTCAACCTAGAGCTTGAAGTTTTAGAGGTGGGCATATGTTGGCAGCAGCTGAAGGCTCATGCAGGCTGTTGTCCTAACAGACAAGCAGATAGGATGCACAAAGAATGAGTGAATAATTGAAAGGAAGATTTAGAGCCAGAACGCATGTCTATTTGGGGATATTAGATTTGTACTAAATGTCTGGAATTCCATTTGTAACAAAAAGTGTAATAATGAAATTTCTTTTACCTCTTAGGTACTTCTCATGACTGGAGGTTACGGTGTGGTGCTGTGGACTTGTACTTCACACTTTTTGGCCTCAGTAGACCTTCCTGTTTACCCTTGCCAGAGCTTGGGCTGGTTCTTAATCTAAAGGAGAAAAAAGCTGTCTTAAACCCTACCATAATTCCAGAGGCCATAACAGGCAACCAAGAAGCTTCAAGCAATCCAAGCAGCCATGCACAGCTTGGTGGATTTCAGAACCCTGTAAGGATCATGTGTGTTACAGTAGTTTTATTATATAGAGCTATCTTGAAGAGAGCATGTCTTCTGTGAACTAGAGACCCTTATAACCACTAAAACCATTGCAATATTTTAAAAATGCATATTTTTATTTATTTGTGAACAGAGAAAAAGAAAATAGGTATGCCACATGGGCCTGTGGATGCTGTAAATGAACTCCAGACACATACATTATGCATCTGGCTTTACATGGGGACTGGGGAATCAGACTCAGGCTGGCAGGCTTTGTAAGCAACACCTTTAACTGCTGAATCATCTCCCCAAGCCCCCACTGTACTATTTTAAAAATCTTCTAGCTGGCATTTGTTTAGCAATTTACAATTCATAAAATACTGCTGTACTCCTTCAGTGGTGAGATAGTGAAGGTTTTTTTGGTTGGTTTATTTGTTTTTTGTTTTGTATTTGACCATAGAATTTCTTCTGTGAGAATACTTAACCTATTGCATATTAACCTATCTTGTCCATATGTATTCATGGCAAGCTGCTTGGACAGAGGCCTGCCTTTAAGCTGCTTTGTGTAATACTTAGCACAGTTCTGAACATCTGGTAAGTGCCTGACTCATGCTTGTTGAATCAGAATAAATAACTGAATGAACCATCAAGTAAATGAATAATCTTACAGTTTTCTGCTTTCTTTTGCTTGCTTTTAGTAAATGTTCCTTTCAAATTTTCAGACTAAAAAAAAAGAAAAAGAAAAACTAAGATATATATTAATCTCTTTACTGTAAAGAAAGTTTTCCCCAAACAATTTTATTGCTGATGACACTTCAAGCTTCATTTTTCTCCAGTATTTATAACAGATTCCTTGCCTGGCAGTTCTCTCCTGGTATTTTAATACTTTTAAACTCATATTCCTTTTATGATAGAAACATTTGTTTTTAAAAAAGCTTGCTTATTTACATAAATATATCTGATATGTAGCCACATATCATGTATCTTTGAGCTTGTTTTAGGAAGAAGTAATACAAAATCTTAATGGAGAAAAGGAGAGTCCTTGCTCTCAGTTCTAGATATTTATAAAGCTATGGAGACGTGTGTTTATAATTCTTGCCCCCCTATATTATTTTATCCACAGTCAGTTTTCAGGATAAGAGTAGAAAGTGACATCAAAAGATTCTTTTGGAAAATTTCTAAAAGTTCCCTTACATACTTCTATTTTCCCAGAAATGAAGGACAAGAAAGAGCTAAAAGAGTTTACATTAGTTGCTGGTAACTTTTAGCTGCTGGGCATGCTGTAATCTGCATGGTTGTTATAGTTATTTAATTTATAGCCATCAGGTGAGCTATTTCCAGAAATCTAATTTTTTCAGAAATCTAATTTTTTTTATCCATTTATTATATATATATATATATATATATATATATATATATATATATATATATATATATATTTTGTTTTTCAAGGTAGGGTCTCGCTCTAGTCCAGGTTGACCTGCAATTCACTATGTAGTTTCAGGGTGGCCTTGAACTCACGTTGATCCTCCTACCTCTGCCTCCCGAGTGCTGGGATTAAAGGCGTGTGCCACCACTCCCGGCTATGTTCATTCATTTATTATTTATTTGAGAGAGAGTGAGAAAGAGGCAGACAGAGAAAATAGGTGCACCAGGGCCTCTAGCCACTGCAAAGAAACACCAGACACATGTGCCACCTTGCTCATCTGGCAGTATGTGGTTACTGGGAAATCGAACTTGGGTCTTTCTGCTTTGCAGGCAGATGCCGTAATTGCTAAGCCATCTCTCCAGCCCCAGAAATCTAATTTTGATCTTGAATATTGGCACAGGAATATAACCACCCTGCCAGGGAAGCATTATATAACATACCAGCTCATCAGCAGGGAGAGGTTGAGCACTGGGGTCCTCCTAGAACCTGGTCAGATACTGGAGAATATTTACTGAGAATAGCAGTAAAGCTCAAAATCAAAGTATAAAAATACAGGTTTGTGGAAAGATTGTAAGAGCCAACAGAAGGGTAGGGCTGCTTATAGTGCAAACTTCCAGACCCAAAATAGCCTTGATATCCATGACTTCACAGTGCCTGATAATACATACATAATGGAAAGAAAAGATTATGGCATGAAACAATATAGAAACTAATTGAGAGGGGGATGAGGGAGGGTGGGAAGGGACTCATAATGGTATGGAAGCTATCAATAAAACTTAAATGAAGTTTTTAAATGCAGTTTCAAAAATAAAAATACAGGTTCAACTTGTATTAGCAATGTAGGACAATCTAGACTGAATCATAAAAGAACCCATATGTCCTTCTAAAACATGTCACCAGTTATTTAACTTTGCACATATTTCTTCTTCATTTGAGAGAGGAAGTGCATGTGCACTTTCCAACATAGCCCACAGCTGTGTGTCTCTCACATTCGAGGAGTAGGGTTTAGTTGCTATCACAGTTAGAGTAATTCTAACTGGCTTCTTTTGAAGGCTGGACCATATAATCTTTTTTCTCTTTTAATACTTTCTGGGCAAAAGAGACAAGGTTTCCTTTCAAGGTTAAATGGCAGTATATCATATAGCCTCTCTGCCACTTTTCCTAAAAGCCAGTATCAGAATGTGATGTGATACGATACAATGGCCCCTTGATTCTTTTGTCTTTGTGCTTCAGTTTTCAAGTTCGCAAGATGAGGAGGAGATTGATATGGACACTGTTCATGATAGCCAGGCCTTCATTTCCCATCATCTGAACATGCTTGAAAGGCCATCCACGCCAGGTAAGGTGAAGGCACCCCAGTCTGTGGGAACGTGGAGAGAGGTTACATAATATTTAAGGTCATTTGTTTTGTTTCCAAATGCATCACTAACTTTTAAAAGTAGCTAACAAAAAAAAAAAAAAAAGATTCTATCAAAGTCTAGCATATATTTGTCAAAATAATACGTTTTAAAAAGTTCTTTTTAGAATTTTCATTTATTTGCACGTGTGTGTGTGTGTGCGTTACACTTTAAAATGTCTTTTACATTTAATAACGTAACTAATTACATAGTTTAATTTTTAAAAAATAACTCAGTATGTCCCATAACACTTTCTATCTACCTGCTCTACATAATTGTATAGCATAGACATATACATCAACCTTATCAAATATTTTATTTTTATTTATTTATTTGCAAGGAGAGAGCTAGAGAGAAGAAAGAGAGAATGGGAGTCCCAGAGCCTCTAGCCACTGCAAACAAACTTCAGGTGCATGCACATTTGGTTTTACATGGGTACTAGGGAATTGAACTCAGGTCATTAGGCTTTGCTGGAAAGCACCTTAACTGCTGAGCCATCTCTCCAGCCCTAAATATTGTATTTTTAGTGCTTTATAACAAACATGTGCTTGTTCATATGTGTGCATACATGTACATATGGAGGTAAGGGGACAACCTTGGATGTCATCCTCAGGAATGCTACCCACCTACTTTGAGACAGTGTTTGCGTCCCTAGTACTGGGATTACAGTTGAATTCCACCACACTTGGCTTTTTTTGGTGCAGACACTTAACTTAGGAGATAAGCACTTTACCAACAGAGCTTTCTTCATCTCGTTTTCCTTTGAGACAAGGTCTTGCACTGCAGCCCAGGTTAGCCTTGAACTTGCAGCAGTCCTCCTGCCTCAGCCTCTCAAGTGCTGGACCTAAATATATTCTCTTTAGAACTATGTGGAACTGATTAAAACATATGTGATTTTATTTCCTTTCTGGTAAGCATTTAGGTTATTTCTATATTTTACTTGCTATAGGCATTTCTGCACTGGGGTATTGTCATATAAATTTTTTTCCTTTATCAAATTATGTGCCTTTTGTCCAAAATGTATTATTGCTGAAAAATTTTTGGTAAACATATTATGACATACTTGTCTTTAGATTTTCTTGCCTTTGAGAAGTTGTGTGGGCAACCAGTTCTGCTCCACTGGGAGGGACCACAGGAACTGGCAGAGTTGGAAAGGGCAACCTACCTAATGAGCCAGATCAGCTGGTCACAGTCTTGGTGGTCAGTGGGGTAACAGATGTCACAGCCAGACAGTCTCATGTCTAAGATTTTCATACCTCTTCTTTCTTAAGTGTTGGCAGGATACATTTTAAACCAGTTTATGTCATACACATAAAAAATTTTTGAATGCCTTTGATATAACTTTCATGTGTCATGAAATACAGTAAGGTAACAGATAAGTATCTGCCTCCCAACATAATTCCTGCATTTTGCTGCCTCCATGGATGTCCCTGGAGGCTTTTTGCCTGGCTTTTCATGCTAAAATTGCTGTCTTAAATGTTCTTTTCCTTCATTTCATGTTATTATTCTTTATAGTATACCACATGGTTATATCATTGTGTATTTCCTTACTCATTTTTTTTCAGTTTTTATGAAAACAGATAATGCTGTGTTGTTGGAATTAATACGCAAAGAGCTAATGCTTCCCTTTTCCATGCAACATTGTAAAACTTATGTCAGTGCCTGTTATAATTCATTACTTTTCATTTATCAAGTTTTATGTCTGTCATAGCACTCTTAGCTATCAGTATAATAACTTAACATTCTTATCAAACAACTATAAAATAAAAATGCAGGTTTATTTTTAATGTATTTTTTCTATATGAGTTTTGCTTATTTTTCTTGAGTGTTTTTGCTTTTTTGACTGTTAAAAATCAGTCATGTCTATAGTGGTTGTCTGTAAACATTTTTACATTTGAGTTGTTTTTTTTTTCCCCACCTTTTACATCTGTGCTAAAGTATCCGTTGCTCATCAGGTTTTGCATCTTGTCTTCTTTTAGTGTTATTGTGGGACATGAATTATGTTTTAATATCTAGCAATCTTATGGTGTGCTAGTAGGGTTTGAGAAGTGGTTCCAGTTAGAATATAAGCCACAGCTGATGGACATGAATTCTTTGGTATTTATAATTGTTAGATCTTTTTAAGCATGTAACTGTTCTGCCAATTTAAGTGTTAAACTTCAGCAGAAACATTAAATAGGTTGCTCTTGATGATAGCCAATCTACTGACCAAGTAAGTGCTAAACCCGGCTTTCAGACTGATGAGTTTCATGTTCTAAGCGATGAATTAGTACATAATGAGACAAAGATGCTGAAAGTACATCTTTTCTTTTTGATTTTTTATCAATTTTTATAGTCAGAATGAGCTGGGCATGGTGGCACACGCCTTTAATCCCAGCACTTGGGAGGCAGAGGTAGGAGGATCACCGTGAAAAATACAAACACAATCTCCGTCAGAGAGTGAGATCAGTATAGGTTAACAGATATACACAACTCTGGATTACCTAGATTCTATTTTTAGTAGCCTCCCCGTCAATCTGTCCCATAGTGCATCTTTTCTTGGGAGCCCAAGAGTACGGGATCTGGTGCATATCACACTGATTCCCCAGTTCCAGTCATGGGCTTCCCTTCACTAAGTGGAATATTTGGCCGCATTTAAAAGCTGTTGATTGTCTCCCCCAGGCCCAGGCTCCTCCATTGCACTAGTGCTCCTTTCTTGGTTTGCTGTTCTCTTCCAGTAGGAGGTGTGGTCAGCCTACTTATGGCCGTAGTCTGTGTTTCATGCCAGTGGTCTCTGTTTACTCCAGCGTCATTGATCAGCTTCCGCTGGCATCTTGTGCAGTGCCTTGTAGCACTGCATTAACTACCATCAGGGGGCTGGATACCATTCAGGACCTTGAAGGGTCTCTCGATGCTGATCGATGGCATTCTGTGGTTTCTTCAGCAACAGGGTTTTACCTCAGGCCTAGGGAGATCATTCAAGAGCTTGACAGAATTCTGTCTTGTTTTTGGAACCCCATGGGTCACTTTGGTCAACAGCTCAGTGAGGGAAGGAACCGGTGGCTGGGACCAGGGGTTGTCAGACTGATAATTATTCACAGGCTTAGACTCACAGGGCTTTCTGTCTTCAGTGTCTTTAGTTTCTTTCTTATGTCTTAAGTTTTTTATTATAGAGGTCTTCACCCTCCTCAGTTAGGTTTATTCCAGGTTAGGTTTTGTTTTGTTTTGTTTCTTTGTTTTGGTTGGTTGGGTTTTTTTTTTAATTTTTATTTTTTTCTTGTTTTTGAGGTATGGTCTAGCTATAGCCCAGGCTGACTAGTAATTCACTATGTAGTCTCAGGGTATCCTTGAACTCATGTCATTCCTCCTACCTCTGCCTCCCAAGTTCATGACTTTTGGTGCATGTATCTTTACAATTATAGCTTCTTTAGGAAAAAAAATTCCTGTGTGTGTGTGTGTGTGTGTGTGTGTGTGTGTGTGTGTTTACACTAGGGCCTCTTGCCACTGCAAGCAATTGCCAGATGGTTGTGCCACTTTTTGCATCTGGCTTTACATAGGTGTTGGGGAATTGAACCTATGCCAGCAGCCTTTGCAAGCAATTGTCTTTACTGAGCCATCTCCTCAGCCCTATAAAAATAGTGTAACTTGTTGAATCATTCCCTTAATTAATATATAGTGGCCTTCTTTATTTCTTTTGACTGATTGTAGTTTGAAGCTTACTTTAGCAGATATCAGAATAGCTATACCAGCTTGTTCAGCTTCCATTCCCTTGCGCGATTAACTTCTATCCTGTGAGTCTCAGTCTGCAGGTGTCCTTACCAGTGAAGTGTGTTTCCTGGTTCTAGTTGTGTAATCCAGTCAGCCAGTCTCTCTATTGGTGATTTGGGGCCACTTGTGAGGTTATTATTGAACGGTGTGACCTAATTTCTGTAATTTTGTTAGTTGTCCTTCTGGCTGATTGGATTATTGTTTGTTCTTTTTCCCCACTGGCATTTGACATTTGTTGATTACTGTGTTGACGTGATTTCTTTCTACTTCTCCTTTATTTGTTCTTCTCATGAAATTTATACTTTTTTTGGGCTCTCATGACTGAAATTGTCTTTCTTCCTCCTGAGTGCTTAGTACTACTTTAAGTATTTTCTGCACAGCTGGCTTGGTGGTCATGAGTTGCTTTAGTTTCTCTTGTCTTGAAGTACCCTTTTGTCTCCATCACTTCTAAAAGATAGCTTTGTTGGATGTAACACTCTTGGTTGGCAACTGTTTACTTCCAGGGTTTGAATCTGGAGTTGGTTTTTGGTTCTTAGGGCTGCTAATGAGACATCGGTTGTTACTCTGATGTGTTTGCCTCTGTGGGGAAATTAGCATTTTCATTTTATAGCTGTTAATATTCTCTTTGGCTTATATTGTGAAGTTTTCACTATAATAAGTCATGGGGAGCTTCTTCTCTGGTCATGTCTATTTGGGGTTCTAAATGCCTCTGTCTTTGGATGTGTTTCTCTAAATTTGGGGGGATTTCCTCCTATAATTTCATTAAATAAATTTTTTATGTTTTTAGTGTTTAGTTCAGATCCTTCTGTCCTGTGGATTCTTAGGTTTGGTCTCCTGATTTTAGGCCAGAGTTGTTTCTTATTTGTTTTGTTTTTTGAGGTAGGGTCTCACTCTAGCCCAGCCTGACCTGGAATTCACTATGTAGTTTCAGGTTGGCCTTAAACTCTCAGCGATCCTCCTACCTTTGCCTCCCAAGTGCTGGGATTAAAGGCGTGCACTGGTTTATTCGACTTTTTATGTGCTGAGTTCATGCTGGTTTTTTTTTTTCTAAATGATATTTGAATGAAGTATTTTATCTTGTGTTTCTGTTTCATGATTTATTGGTTTTTGTTGAGGTTTTCTGGTTTTTATTGAGCTCCTGGGGGCTCAATCCCCAGCTCCATTCAAAGGGAAGATGACAGTCTGCTATAACAGCAGTGGTATCAGACTATACAAGATATAAACATTCCCCTGAAAAGTGAGGAAACTAAGGTAAATAAATGAAAGCAAAGACAAATTTTAGAGAGTGGAAGGAAAAAAATTTCAATGATAAGAGAACATATGTGTTAATAATGAGATCAAAAATTAAAAACATTTGCTAACAAAGAGTTCAGAAACAAAATTAGATAAATATAAGAAATTGGAAAATAAGAAAAGTGAAAAATATTCAATAATAAAAGAATGTTAAACAAAATTAGTTGGATAGAAAATACAAACATAAGTATACATTAATGTAATAAACTAAAAATACTCCAAAATGTAGTAAAATTAAAATGAGGGGGAGCTATGAGGGACAAAAAGAAAGAAATAAAAATGCAGGTTCTCTTCAAGCCCTTGGACTTGGGAAAAAAACTTTTTATATGCCAAAGGTGGCAGAAAGGTCAGCGTCTTGGCTGCTGTGGAGTCTAATGTCTGGCAGAACTGGCACATCAGTGACCTCTCCTGGCCATTCTTAGCTTTGCAGTTTGTGGGTTGAGCGGGATACTCACCCATTTGAGACTCGCCATACTGTACCATGGTGGTTGTTGCTCTATCTGGGGGCTATCTCCCAAGGGCACTGGAAATATGAAAAACAACCACAGCATGGAAATTACACAGGCAGAGGGCCTGTCTTTGTCCTTAAGACTTCCTGAGTATTACGTACTTGAGATTCCAGCAGACTGCTGGAACTTCAGAATTCTCTGGCTCTGCTGTAGCAAACAGTGGGTAGGTGGCTCTAGAGGTGATGCCCTCTGCACTTCCTGCCTGGGTTGAGCCTGCTGCAACCTGTGCTGTTGCACATCAGTCTCTGGGCCTCTTATGTTCCATGACTGCCTCCCTGGCTCTGCTGTCACCCTGGGCTGTGGTTTCCTGTTCTCAGGCCCCAGGGCAGCTCGGTTAAAAGTAATAGGTTCTCTCAATATCCTGCCTGGCTGCTGCCCTCTGAGTCACCTGGAGTCAGAGTGACAAAATGTGGTTCTTCCATGTTTTTGAACTAGGCCACCTGGCTTATCTTTTGGGTAGTTTCTGCTTTTCCTCCCTCACAGTCAGCCATTTTCAGCATACTTCTTTTCAGTGAATCATCTTTTTTTCTATACTTTTCAGATATCCTATCACTCACTACTTTTGTGAATTTCCTAAGCTCTTCCTCTCTTTTCTTTTTGCAGTAGAGCCTTTTTTTTCTTTTTCTGTGTATGCGCGCGCACACACACACACACACCAGATTCATATGTTTACAGTTGTGCATGTGTTTATGCCTACATATGCATATGCACATGGAGGCTAGGGATCACTGGGTATTGCACCTCAGAAATGCCATCCATCCTTTTTGAGAACCTGGAGCTCACCAATCAGGCTAGACTGGCTGGGTAGAAACCCACCCATCTCTGATTGCCTATTGCTGGGATTACAAGCCCATGCCACCACACCTAGCTTTTTTATATGGGTTCTAGGGATTAAACGCAGATCCTCATGCTTGTGAGGCAAGTACTTTACCAACTAAGCTATCCTTTCGATCCTAGGCCAATTTTCGTCTATTCTGACTCTTCTCTTCACTGGTCACACTGGGAACGTCTGGTGTGCCATCTTACCTGGAAGTCCCAAGTTCACTTTCCAGAATACAGTTCTAGTTTGATAATAAGTTTGAGACCTGAGTCTAGCCTTTGGATTGATACTATAATCCATTTCATGTTACACCATAAAAGTACTTCTTGGTTTAAATGCATTCTATAGTCTTTGAATTATTTTGATGTATTTTTCAGTAAGTTTCATAATGGAATTTTTAGGTAAGTGCCTTAACCACTGAGCAATCTCCAGCCCGTAATGGAATTTTTAAAACAAAATTGAGATATACAAATTCCACATGAATAATAAAATACATGAAATCATTTGGGTATCCAATATATGTCTAATTCATGTGTTCCATAAGTCTTTCAAACTTATTGTGTTCCAAATGTGAATTGTTCTCAGGTTTAAGCATATAAGACTCACGAGAAAGGATTAACTTTCATGAGATCTTTGGAAGTCTCAAAATCATATTCTTGGGGGCTGGAGAGATGGCTCAGTGGTTAAGGCACTTGCCTCCAGTGCCTAAGGCTCTGGGTTCAATTCCCCAGTACCCACATATGCCAGATCCACAAGGTGGTGGCCCTGGCGTTCTCGTTCTCTCTCTCTCTCTCTCTCTCTCTCTCTCTCTCTCTCTCTCTCTCTCTCTCTCTGTGTGTGTGTGTGTGTGTGTGTGCTTGAAAATGAATAAATAAAATATTTTTAAAAATCATATTCTTGGGGCTGTGGTGATGGCTCAGTGGGTAAAGTACTTGGGCATGCATCATGAATGCAGATCCCCAGCACCCACTTAAAATTCTGGCCATGGTAGTTTGGGCCTGTAATCCCAGTGCTGGGGAGGTGGAGACAGGGTATCCCCAGGGCTCACTGGCTAGCTAATCCAGCAAAAACAGTGAGTTCTAGATTTTAAGGTAGAGAGTGAATGAGGAAGACCCCGACCTACACACCTGCATACTCAATCACACATGCGTGCGCATGCACACACATGCAAAAACTTGTATTCTTTTTTAGTATCTGTAATTTTACTGTGGTTGGGCTGTTTCTCGTGCTCCTCTATGAAAATCTTTCAAGCCTTTTTCTACTTTTAGGAAACAAAGAAATGTATCCATCTTTTCCCTTTTGTTTGGCCTTTTAGGGCTATCTAAGTATCGGCCAGCCAGCTCCAGATCATCGTTAATCCCTCAGCACTCCTCAGACAGTGACGGCACATCCCCCTCAAAGCCCCCGTGGACTCTGGAGCTTTCCCGTAAGGGAGCAGGTAGAATGCCCATCTTTTTCTTTTGTCTCAAGAACAAATTTATAAACAACAGAGTTATTTTATCAATTAAAAATACTTTTACGTGGTGGCACACGCCTTTAATCCCAGCACTTGGGAGGCAGAGGTAGGAGGATCACCATGAGTTCAAGGCCACCCTGAGACTACATAGTGAATTCCAGGTTAGCCTGGGCTAGAGCGAGACCCTATCTCGAAAAACCAAAAACAAAACAAAACAAAACAAAAAAACCCAAAAATACTTTTAAAACCACAAATCTTAGAATTTACTTTTCTGGCAATACATTGGTTTCATATTATCTAAGAATGACTTTTAAATTAGTCTTTTTTGAAAAAAATATATTTTATTCACTTATTTGAGAGAGAGAGAATAGGTGTGCCAGGGCCTCCAGCCACTGTAAAAGAACTCCAGACTAATGCACCACCTTGTGCATCTGACTTTCTGTGGGTACTGGGGAATCAAACCTGGGTCCTTAGGCTTTGCAGGCAAGTGCCTTAACTGCTGAGCCATCTCTCCAGCCCTTAAATTAGTTTTTTATCAGTTTCAAAAGTTATACTCTCTTAGTGCAGAAAACTTGTAAATACCAGAAAAATAGATGAGAAAAGAGAACATTCCACACTCTGCTGTTGTACACACCTATAATATTTTATTACTTTTTGGCTCCTTTCTTGGAGTGCCTTTTCTGTCTATTAGAACTTCTAACAAAAAACATAAACTCTATATCATAATTTCTTTATAAAATATAAAAAGTAACTATCTCACTTACTGTGCTTATGGCTGATTCCTGAACACTTGATGCTGTGCATAGTGAACTTTAAACATGTTCTGTCTATAGATTCTCCCATACTAATTAGGCTCACATTTAAGCAAAGCAGTTCTGTTCAGTTGTATTTGTTACCTCTTCAGCCAATTTACACAAACATCTGCTTATTCTTTTCCACTGGTGCTTATCAAGAGAAGATTCTAGTTCAAATAGAGTACTACCAGGAAACAGAGATTAAGGTTCCAAGTGGTGATGGAACAAGGCATGAAAAGCAAAATTGCTTTCCCCCCTAATATTTCATACTATTTTATTTCCTCCTTTCAACCATAGTCATATGATATCGAAATTTTGTTTTAAGAGGTGGATCTGTAATCATAGACTTATCCATCCTACTTAAAGGCAAAGCAAATGTCACTTTATGAAATGGTCCCACCATGGACCCTCTGATAATGCAACCCAAGTTGCCCCCACTGCCTGGCTTTATCTTCACTGTACTGTGTGGCCACTTCACTGAGTCTCATTCCAGGCTTCCATGATTGTGCTGTGTTTTCACACAGAGTGTTTCTGACCTTTACTGCTTTGCCAGTACCTTTGGGGCCCTGAGCCTTGTCAGTGCTGTCACCCCCAGAGGCTGCACCTCCTTTCCCCTCTTTTCCCTCTCTGTGCCTCTAGCTTTACATGGATACTGGGGAATTGAACTTAGGTCTTTAGGCTTTGTAGGCAAGCACCTCAACCCATCTCTCCAGCCCCAGACATTTTTTCCCTTTGGTCAGCATCTTCCACACTTGCTACTGCACTCGAAAGTACTTCCGTAGTGGTCCAGAATTATTTTTAAAGAATAAGTTTCAGATGTCATGAGTCGGAATTTTGGATTATGTTTCAGTGGGTGGATATTCCTTATGAAATCTGGTTTTGTCTGATATAAATATAAGAGTACAGGTTATTGATTTGAAGAGCTGAGGGATGAATTGTGTTAATACAGACTTCAAGCAAAAGCACCACTTACGGATTTTGATGTTGAGAGCACAGACAGTTGTTGAACTCATAACTACAATTTTTATTGTTACAATGCATTTGTTTAAATCATTATCTACATAAGTTCTACATATCAATTGCCTAATACCTTATTTTTATCTTTTCTAGTTCATATCTTTTCCTCTCCCTACAATATATTTGTTAAATCGGATTTTTTAATCTGTAGTTTTCAAGTGTTTACTTTTCTAATTGTGTAATTATACACAAGTAAATAGTTAGTATAAATTTATAGTTGTATCTTGATGCATAATTGGGTTCAGGTTTATAGAAGGTGGTGCAGTTCTGTCTGGTTGATGTTTTCATGAGACTCTACTCCCAGTCAGTTTGATAAGACCGGGTTCCTTGCTGTTGTATCTAATGTTTCTGGCTCATGGATACTGTGATTCAGTCCTGGAGTCAGTCATTCATCACAGGAGCCATAGATGCTGATACCTGCATCTTTGGAGCCAGCCAGGCATTTGTGTTCTTAGTAGACTTCATGAAAATCAAGCAGAATTTGAGATTCGTAATCATATAACCTTAATGAAAACTCTGAGACCTGCAGACAAGAGGTTGGATTCAATTTTGAAATGGTCGTTCGTATTCCTGGAAAAGAATAAAACCATAAACACTCATTGTCTAATTGGCTCTTCCCTTTGCTGGAAGTACAGCTTCCAATATAATTATTAGCTTTTCTGTGACCCAAATAGCTTGGCAGGTGTTTTGGCTTAGCTGATGAAACCTTGGTGCAGAAAAGGACCTCATATTAGTGGTTGCCGACAGCCAAGTTAGAGAGTTGTGAAAGTCTGCTTATGAAGAATGACTCCTGATGAGCTGAGTGCTGAATCGTACTGTGGTTTATCAGGCTTGTTACCTGCCTTGGCCTTCTCTCAGATTACAGTTGACTTTTCCTATATTTGTGGCATCATTTAAGCACCCATTTAAATTGAATTTAAGATCATATAATAATAGAGCACTTGATTCAAGTATTCTCTCAGTTTATATACAGTTATTGCAGGAGACTCAGACCCCAGATCTGCTTCTCTGTATACAGAATTGTTTAGCATTTACTGCAGTACTGGTGTTGGCTTACAAGAGCAAGTTGTGCACATGATGATGTAAAAGACCTGAGGATGGAAGCATCTCCCTTGTTCATTTGTTCCAAACCATCAGAATAACATAGAAATACATAGAATAAATAGCAATTGAAGGAATGATGGATACAGTTCTTGTACCTTATCCTCCTTTTAAATCAGTGACCTTCAAATTACATGTACTTGGACTTCCTATTTGGAAAAAAAAAATCATTCATTCATTTGCTTAGCAAGCTCTGTCAGGTGTAGTGGGTTTGGTGTAGGGACTGTTAGATCCTGTGCCATACACACTGGGCCACAGAGATGAAAAAGACTAGCTACTGTTGAAGAAGCTGCTGTTCCAGTGGAAGAGACACACAGGTCCAAAGACACTGCAGCCTGTGTGCACACAGGCACTGCACCCTAGTGGTGAATGCAGGCTCTTGGTGCTGGGAGCTCGAATCTGTCAGCCCTCCCTTGGGCAAGTTACCCAGTTTCTCTGCCTGATTTCCTCATCTGTGTTGTGCTGTGAGAATATAAACTAATCCCTGTGGACAGTTTGGGGGAACCCTTTGAATTAAGCTTGAAGTCATTAAAGGACTAAAACACCTTGCTTCCCTGACCCTCTAGATTACCTCGTTGCCGTTGCTTTGTTGGAGAATTGGCTTCTCAGGCTCGCCTTGCAAACTAGTTTCAAAGCTTCCTGTTGTAGCATTTCATTGCTCGCTCTGTGTGCTTAGTTTCTTCTTTGAGAGTCTGTCAGCTCCGAAGGCTGAGCTCTGTCCAGTCTGCTATTTTCTCTAGTTGGCCTGTAGTATCTGATGATTACTAAATGGATGTGGAGTCAAACAAGAAGTAAAGGGTTTGTAAGTGCACTAGTGTGCCTAGACAGGAGGCATGGGAGACGAGGCTGCACTGAGGAAAATGTCTCTCCCTACCCCAGCAACCATTAACTGTCTCATGCCCTCCTTCACTATCCTTGACAGAATGGTGATGGGCTCCATATTGTGCAGGTAATGACAGGTGCTGTGAGGTCTCGAAGGCAACAGAAGATAGCATACCCCAGCTCCTCCCCCTCCTCCAGCTCTTAAATTCTAAACCTCTGGCCTTGGAGGGGGTGGTATAGGTGTCTCGTGTAGTCCTGAGTACTCAACCATCACTCATTCTCAGCACTTTGGTGAGTTTTGAGTCTCCCAAAATAGCTGTCACCACTAGTCTATGGGCATACACAAGTACTTTGAAGGTGATTGCATGGGCACAGCGTCCATTTAGCCAAAGGACAATAGTAAGGTTTTTAGTTGTAGGCATGAATCTCCTCCTGTGGCCTGGGCCTCAAGCCCAGTTGGAGAGCAGTTGATGGTCTTCATGTCAGTCATGCCACTGTGACACTAGTGGGCACATCTTGCCTAGCAGGTTGGTTGTGTGGCACCCAGGGTCCACTTCCAGGTAAGACTGGATAATTTTTCTCCCCAGCAGCCTGAATAGCACTGTGAAAGCCAGCCAGCTAGGAGGAAGCTCTCATTCCAATACCGGCTGGATTTCTGTGTCCTGCAACGAAAGCATGCGTCATTAATTCTTCAGATATAGTAATTTTTTGGGTGCTGGGTGTGGGGCTGGCTAGTACAGTATGTGATGTCTGGCATGGCATCCCATAAGATGCCAGTAACATTGCCTCTCCTCTACCACAGCTGTGCAGCTCTTTGAAGTATGGGCTAGAGTTTGATATAATTCAGCTGGAGGAGCCAATCAGTGGGAGTAGTACTGTAATCCAGATGACATGAGGTGGTCTGAATTAAGTGCACCTGCAGCCAGGACTGAGATGGGGACAAATTTAGGAAATGCTAGAAGATCAACAAGATTTGATGACCAGTTCTATCTGGAAGGGAGGGGATCTGAGAAGAACTCTGGCTTTTGCTTTGTTGGCTGCATACAAAGCCTTACCATTATCCTAACTGTAAGTTGTTCCTTAGAGCATCATAGTCTGAGGACAATGAGCCATGGCTCTGAAGAAGGATGCTCGTACACACTAAAGTTAGAGCTAGAAAGAACCTTTGAGAACATTCAGTCCAAATTTTTAGTTGAGGACTTAGCCTAGAGATAACATGTTGAAGGTTTATAGGAAAACCTAGTCTAGAGCTAACTGCCACTTCTTTTCACTGACACTACTCTCGTCTCTATGTGGGGTATTTTCTTTATATCCTCCCTGTGCTTCTGGTTTTCTCATATACATACTGGACCGTTTGTAGACTTCAGTTTTACTATATACTCCAGAAATCATCTTAGGAAACTATAGGAATATTACTTGATTTCACTAAGACATCACTATCAGTAACTAGAATATGCAGATTTGTGTATGAATCATTCCCTAAGTGACACAAACAAAATACTGCCCCCCATAATATTTTGGGGAACTGTATTTGAAGGAGTTATATTTTCATTGACCAATGTGGATTTTAGCTTATAGTACACGTGTAATTACTATTTCTGCATGATGCTTAAAAGTGTTAATGTTTTAAAAGATAATGGGGTAACACTGGAATATGTCATAATTTGTGTTGATGATATGAGTGTATATATTCAACTAATGGTCAAAATGCTCAAAATTCTGTCTAGCTAGTAGGATGTCCTTTTTTGGTTCTTCTCATTCCTTAGTAATCCCACTTTCCATGATCCTGCATCAGCGTCCTCTTACTTCAGTTTCATTGTCCATTGCCAACAGAAACTCACCAGGGTGTTTTTCATCTCGAAGGTAAGGAGCAGTCACCTTTGGAAATGAGCATGCACGTGGCGGCCTCGGTGCCTCTGTCGTCGGCGTCCAAGCACGGCGAGCACCACCACCACCACCACCACGAGCACAAGAAGAAGAAGAAGAAGCACAAGCACCGGCACCGGCACCGGCACAAGCACGACGCCCGCGACAGGGACAGGGACAGGGAGCCGTTCACGTTCTCCAGCCCCGCCAGCGGCCGCTCCGCACACTCCCCTTCCCTCTCCGACTGAGCCCTGTCCATGCTGAGGGCCTCTGACTGGGTTCAGAATGAACTGTCGATCCCTTGTTGCCTCCTCCCAGCACGCGTCCACACAGCAGACTTGGCTTTGTGAAAGCCTTCGTGTCCGTTGCCAGCTTCTTCTCGCACCATGGCTCCACGTGTACTGCCAGGCCTGAGGAATCCTGTGTAACACTGTGGAATTGCTGAGGAGATGCTCTTTTCTGTAGGACTATTGCCCTTGTACTGCGCCATCATTCATAAACAAAGAATAGATTTCCTTTTACCCTGAAGTACCAAAATTTTTGGAAGAAATTCTTTTAAAAATAAGTTTGAGTGACCTTTTTTTTTTTTATGGCACATTTGGTAATTATGACATTGGATTCAGCAGAACAGTCAAATCCACGGTTACCCTCAAATCAAGATGTTTAAACTACGCGCTTTGTTTGGTCTACCAGTAAGTTCAAGTGGATATCGTCATATGTAAAGTGTGCTCTGCTGAATGAGGACAGCTTCCTAAGATCATTCTGCATACAAGCCAGGAATGCTAGCAACAAGCCTGTCATCCTAGCACGTGGTAGGTGAAGGCTTGCCTGGGCTACACAGTAAGTTTGAGGCCAGCCTGGCTACATGAGACTCTGTCTCAAAATAAAAAAGGAAAACAAAATTATTCTGTAAACCAGCTTGATACCTTCACAGAGGGTGAGTTTTTTGTGGTTGGCAGAGTACTTGGCCTTCACTGGAGTTTATCAGGGATACTTAAATACATGCAGTGTCTTTGTTCTGTATCTTAATAGTTTGTATGGCTATGTGTTTTTATTTCTTCACTTACCCTGTTATTTGAGAATATTTTTTCATATTTGCTCAATTTTTATCATTTCCTTTGTCATTAAAAAGTTAGACAAGATTCTTATTCCCAGAATAAATGCTGCAAAGGGATCCAATAATATTGGAATTTTAAATATAGTGTTAGTTGTATTTAACTTGTTTAATAAATAACTTTTTTAATTAACATTTTTAATTCTTCCACTGTATCATTTAATTTTGTTCCCTTCCCTGGTGTGTGTATGTAATGTGCCAGACCACATGGTTTGCATTCTTGTGAATGGTGGGCTTAGAGCCAGTCTGAAGCAGCAGGTAGGGTTTCAGTGGGCAGAGGTGAGGGCACAGTCTCTCAGACGCTCAGCAGACTATGGGCATGGCGAGTGTGTGTGCGGGACTTTGAAATCAAAGAAGTTGGCCTGGGGTATAAAAGCAGAGGGAATGTGATCAGATATAAGGGCCTGAGCAACTGCCACTTAAAGGTTCTGAGTGATCAGATGCTGGCTGAGTGACATTATTTTTGAGAACTGGGATAGTCTGTATTAGGGTGTTCAGTGACACCATGTATAGAACTCCCAACTAACATTTCAAAGTAATTATTTGTTGTGTGGGAAGAGAGTGACACAATAGCCAGCTGCTATGTACAAAAGCCTCTTGCATCTGATCTAGCATTGTGTGAAGACCTGTATTTATGTAACCTCTACACTGGTGTTCTTGTTAGGCATTTGTAGTGAGCATTGTGCATGTGGGCTGATGGTTCACAGTTGACAGTAACCCCACTTAATACAAATGTCAACTGTCAGTTTCTGTCTCCCTCCCCAGAGGCAGTGACTTCCAGAGCTAGTCAGTAGCCATTTACAGGAATATACATATATACAGTAGTTTATTCAACGTTTGAAATACACATGGTAGCAGGTAACACAGACCTGCAGAAATTGTTCTTTATTTTGGATTATCTTTTGTGGCTTCCATACTTGCTGTCAGAATCTTTTTTAAAAGGCTCATAACTATGATTCTAAAAGAATCCTCCCCTTCTTAGAGTTTTCTTTAAGATATTTTTATTTATTTGAGAGAGTATGGGTGTACAGGGCCTCCTGCCACTTCAAATGAACTCCGCATGTATACACCACTTTCTTCATCTGGCTTTACTGGGGAATCAAACCCAGATTGTCAGGCTTTGGAAGCAAGAACCACTTGGTGCTTCTGGCTTTATGTGGGTACTGGGGAAGCAAACTCAGGTTGTTAGGCTCTGCAGGCAAGCACCTTAACCACTGCACCATCTCTCTAGCCTTTCAGTCCCTATTTTAATGTTTTAGGGTTTGTTGTTGTTGGCTTTTTTTTTTTTAGGTTTTTCAAGGAGGGTCTCACTCTAGCCCAGGCTGACCTGGCACTCTCTGTAGTCTCAGTCTGGCCTGGAACTCACGGCGATCCTCCTACCTCTACCTCCCGAGTTCTGGGACTAAAGGTGCCACCATGCCCAGCTCTCAGGTTCTGTTTCTTGTCCAGATATAATCTTCCTGGAATTTATCTTGATGGAAGGTTAACGGGTATCACCCAACATTTAAGACTCTAGATTTTAAACATATACTAAATTTATTTATAAATTTGAGTCCTTTTTTAGATTTTGTAGTTGATTTTTATGTATCTGCCACTGCCATATGATATAACTATCCTTATTACTTTTTTCTTTCAGCGTTATCTCTTCTGTGTTAGTTTCCTTTCTTTTTATTTGTCTTGTAATTTATATACATAAAATTCATGTTGTCTTGTATATTTCTGATTTTTAACAAAGTCTTGGAGTTACATAGTCACAGTTCCGCCACTCACAAAATTACCCCCTTCACCCAAAATTACCACTGATCAGTTTTCTGTTCCTATATTTTTGCCTTTAAAAATAATTTGTTTGTCAGGGGAGAGTCGAGAGCAAGTGAGTGAGTGAGTGAGTGAGTGAGTATGGCTATGCCAGGGCCTCTTGCCACTGCAGATGAACTCCAGACACATGCATTACTTTGTGCATCTGGCTTTAACTGGGTACTGGGAATTGCACTGGGGCCAGAAGACTTTGGAAGCAATCTGTCTTTTTAATGGCTGAGCCCAATTTTGTCTTTTTATAGGCAAAGAGTGTTACTTTTATAAGTTTCAAATCAAGTATAAAAAAATTTTGATAATTGATTTGAAATTGGTTTTATAGTATACATTGTATATGTAAAATCAGAGGTAATTGAGAATTTGTGTGTTGTGGGAAGGTGAAATTTGCATTTTGATCCTTGCTCTTGTTTTAATTCTTAGAGTGGAAAGCTTCTTGCCTGTCCCGAACTCCTGAAAACTCTAGAAAGGTAATTTTGATCAAAATACCACCTTGTATTGAAACCCTTGTCAGGCAGCTAGTGTCTTGCTCATCTCTTCTGTCTTGGGTTATTCATTGTAAACAGGTGACATTCCTTCAGATGTACACCTAATGTATGCCAGCACACGCAGCAGAACTCTTTCAGAGCTCTCGAGCCTGTGAGTGTAGTCCAGAGTTAGCAACTAGCTTCCAGAGAAGAAAATATGGAAAAGGAAATATAGTCAGTGGATAAAGCACTTGCCACACAACTCTGAGTACAGATGCCCAGCCCCCACGAACAGCTGGAATCTTGGGTGAGCTTCTGTAATCCCAGTGTACCTGTAGCAAGAAGGAGGTGGAGCCAAGCATCAGCCCTGCAGTGAACAAGGAGAGACCTCGCCTCAACTGAGGTGGACGGCAAGGACCCACATGCTGTGTCCTCTGACCTCTGCATGTGTGCCTTGGCCCGCACACCCACACTGGCATACATCATACACACCAAATAACATAACTGACTCAACCAATGTCTATGGTAAACAGTACCAGTGATAAATTGTGAATATGATATGATAAAAGCACTTTACTTCTGTGGATATGAAGACCTATATTTTCAATCCAGCCAGTCTAAGCATGAGGGAAAAAAGAAACACTAGACAAACCTAAAGTGTTAATCCTCAAAGCTATCAGGAAAACAAAAAAAAAAAAAAAAAGGAAACTCCAAACAAAGGAGATCAAGGAAGCATGAGAACAATACAGTGTTGTGCAGGCTTGGATCCTGCAGGAGGAAATAGAAGTTTGTGAGAAAACAATTTAAATTCACGTACATTCTGGGGTTTCTTTAATGTACTAATATCACTACTGTAGTCTGAATACTGTATCCCCACAACAACAAGTGTTGAAACTCCTCTAAAAGTGACAGTATAAGAAAGTAGGAACTTTGGGATATGATTACATCATGAGAGTTAATGCCTCATTAATAGGAATAAGAGACTCAGAAAGCTAGCTTGCCCCTTTTACCATTTGACACAGGAAGAAGGCCTCAATCCCTTGTCAAACACTAAATCTGCTGGCTGGTATTTTAGTTTTAGGACTTACAGCCTCCAAAACTGGAAGGGTTTTGAGGTAGGGTCTCACTCTAGCCCAGGCAGACCTGGAATTTATCTTTCAAATCCCACATTGGCCTCGAACTCATAGCGATCCTCCTACCTCTGCCTCCCAAGTGCTGGAATTAAATCTGTGCGCCACTGAAACAGAATAGAGAAAGCTAGGCAGGTCTCAGCTAGGGACAGAGGAGACCAGATGATGCCACACACCTGATTTCTCATGACACAAGAATGAACACTCCTATCTTGGATTAGGACTCATGCCTGACATTGATCTACATCACCCTCTGCTGTCCACAGTCAAACATGCTATGATCCCAGCCCCACCCAGATATGGTGGGTCTAATAACAAATCAGATCCTTCCTCACCTACCAGAACTGGACCCTTTGAAGGTTGCAGCCTGGTGGGGCTCCTCCCTTCTTTCCTGAGACCTCCAGTTCCTGAGATCCTCTCTACTCGTCTGGTGTGGCCTGAGCTTCCCTACGTGAGTCTCGGTTCCCAGCCCCACTTGGCCATCTGGCTGGGTGGGGAAGGGAGACCTAACCCTGTCTTTTAATGTCTCTTTAATTCTGATATCTGCTCTGTCTGTCTGATAGTAACAACTATGTGCAGAAGATTGTCACTCGGGATCCGCCACACGGGCTCTCATGTTCACAGCCCCTCTGAATCTTACCTCAAAGCTTTCCACATGTTTGCAGCCCCTTTTGAACTTCATTTTGTAAGCCTCAGTTTTTCCCAGCTCTCACGGGTTCCCAGCTTCATTCCAACTTTGCCCTCTAAGCTTCAATTTCTCGTTAACTTCCATTTTTTGAGATCTGTTTTCCACGTGAAAATGTTCCAGTCTTCCTTTCCCAGTCCCAATTCCCTTTAAATATAAACCCCACAAATTGTCATTTCTCCTCAAATAAACTCAATAATTCATAATTTGTTCTCCTTGGTTCCATCTTTATTATTCTTCAGTAAAGATTAGGAAAGAACCAGAAATTTGGGATTTATTAATCTGGGGGACCCCCTGAACCCCAAAATTCCCGCATCACCACGAGGCCCAACCCTGAGAAATAACTTTTTAGTTGATAGGCTACCCACCTTCCTGTATTTTGCTATGGCTACCTGTATGGATCATATTACTTGGCTTCTTCCACTGGATCAGGGTACTGTGGTAATGTATGATGTTAACAATAGGGGAAACAGGGTATAGTAATGCTTGGTAAATGGGGAAAGTTGCTAAGAGAATTGTGAACCTTCTAAACTGTGCATGTATTATGTACATTTTGATAACTTAAATGATTTACTTGTTAAAGACATAAACATTTCTATTCCTCACCTTTGGACTTAGTGGAAAATTTGCACACTCAGTGGAAGGACATTTGGGGAAAAGTCAAAAGTGGCAACAATAGTGACCGAAATGTAAACAAAAAGTTATGAGCGCACACAAAAGACTGTTCTGAAGAAGTGAAGCCACTGAAGAGTAAATAGTCTGAAAATTTTTTCATGTAAATCAACAACTTATACTTGTACATGTTTATGAGGTACAAAATAATAATATCATTGAGGACTACCATGTGGAATCAAGTTAGTTAACATTTCCTTAAATACTTACTCTTTATGGTTGAGGACATTGGAAGTTCTTTTGACATACACAGTACACTATGGTTAACTGTTGCCATGTTGTGCGATAGAATGTGAAACATCCTATTACTTGGGTCAATTTTAATTAAAGACTTCTGACCTTCATCTCTCCACCCCTGCATTCCCCCAGGTTTTGTACCCATTCTATATGCTTCTGAGTTCAGTTCATTGAGAATCGACATGTGAAAATGTGTGTTTGCCTTTCAGTGCCACTTTTTTTGTGGAGCTAAAACTTGGCTTCTAAATAACCAAACTTCCTTCTTTCATGCAGGTGAGAATCATTGCTTTGTCTATATTCTACCACCTTTTCTTTATCTGATGATGGACACCCATGTGGCTTCCATAATTTGGGCACTGTCACAGTGCTTCAGTGAATCTTGCACTCTCCCACAAACTAAGGTCCAATCTTTGATATAAATGCTCAGAAATGGGGGCTGGAGAGATTGCTCAGTGGTTAAGGCACTTGCCTGCAAAGTCTAATGACTGGGGTTTGATTCCTCAGGACCCACGTAGAGCCAGATGCACAAAGTGCCACATTTACCTGGCACCTTTGCAGTGGCCAGAGGCCCTAGTGTGCCCATATTCATATTCATTCTCTCTCTCCCTTGCAAATAAATAAATAAAATATATAAAAAATTAAAAAGTACTCAGAAATGGGAAAAGCGCTTACCACACAACTCTGGAAACAAAGTTGAGTCATATGGAAATTTTAGGTCCTTGAAAACAGTATTCCATAGTGACTACCAACAGTGTCCAGGAACTAGCTCCTTTTCCTCAACCTTCTTGCCTCAGCATTTTTACCTTTCTCCTTTTGATAATAGACATCCTAACAGCTGTGCAATGGCATTGTGGCTTTCATTTGCATGGATTTCATTTTGATGGATTTTTTTCTCATGTATCTGTAGGCTTCAGAAACTTCTATAGAGATCCTTTGTGCTCTCTCCCTCCCTCTCCCTCTCCCTCCCTCCCTCTCTCTCTCTCTCTCTTTCTCTCTCTCTCTCTCTCTCTCTCCCCATATGTATATTAACAGGCTATATACTCTTAGCGCCTCACCCAGCTCCTGTTATCTTGAGGGCCCTCCTCAATAGGGTCATGAAGTCTTCAGTTAGTCCCTATGCGGCAGCTGGGGCTGTGCCTCAGAATATTCCTACCCACTCTGTGGCTCTTATAAATTTTCTGCCCCATCTTCTACAATGTTTCCTGAGCTATGACAGGCCTGTTGGCAGTCTGATTGAGTGCTGAGTTCTTTGTAGGGTCTGGATTTCTGCTTTGATAGGCTTTGTTTGATCACTGTGTCTGTCACCATCACCCTGGAGCTGGTTGTCAGGTTAGCAGTAAGAGCAGTGTTCACGTCACCACTTCCTCCACAGTTTCTCTTTGGCCCTGGCAGATGTGGGAGATTTGCTTTGCCCACTCTTATATGTATATAACACCCATAAGCTATATATATATATATATTGTTTTCTTGCTATTATTTGATTTTTAAAATATATTTTGGACATTATCTTCTTACTGCACGTCTGCCTTGCAGATTCTTTTTCCACCCCTATTTGTGCAACTATCTGTATTGTTTGCTTTGTTGTGAAGAAACTCTAGTTTGATGCAATCTCCTTCATCTACCTTTTACTTTGGTTGCCTATGCTCTGGAAGTCATATTTACAAGGGAAATCATTGCTGAGACCAGTGTTTTCCATTATGTTTCTTTGTAGGAGGTTTACAGTTTCTGATCTTCTGTCTTAAGTCTGTAATTCATTTTGACTTGAGTTGATTTTCACACATGGTGTGATAATGGTCTTACTTCATGATGGTCTTTCTTTCACCCATGTGTACATATGCTGTGGATTTGGCATGTGTACTGTATGCACATGTATGTGCCCGTGTGTCATCCTAGTGGAGAAAGAGGGAAGGGTTTAGCGAATTAGATGAGTCAAAAAGTCTGAAAACCGTTGCTATTCTCAAGATAAACTTTTACCCCAAAACATGTTGCTTGGGTGTGTCAACAGCCTGTCCCATTTGATCGTGAGTCACCGAGGGCAGAGGTCATGTCATTATTCTGTTTATGATGCTTGCTCTCCTTATCCATTTAGCACCATCACAGGTCTTGACATGCACTCTGTGTTCAAGTGGAAGCTCACTACATCAGCCAGAGCCAACAATCCTGGAAAGAGATCATGGTTCTGGAAAACGGAATCTATGTTCCCTGTCCCAGCTCTATGGTGAAATATGAAAAATGGTTAAGATTGTTTCATCGTGTTTTGGCAGCTGCCAGACTCCTAGACTATACTACTACTATGCTGTAGTAAATATGTAAAATCCAGAATATAGAATCTTTAACTCAGCTTTTAATTAGAGACAGTCTTAGTTGATTTTACTCGAATTTTCTGAGAAGATGAATTTTGTCCTCAGATTGTCTGCGTATATACTTCAAACATCTGGACAAGATCTATTATGTAGTTAACATATGTGAACATGTACGTTTTCAATTTTCTGTAAAGCTTTTCCCCAAGACCAGCTCATAGTAGCGATCACCAACTACTGGCCCTGGCTTTTAGATGTTCTAAAGATCACATGCCATGGGCTACCACCCGAGGTACCTGCTGATTGAGAGACTATGAGACCCCTGCTTTCAAGGAGGCTGGGTAGACCTGTAGTCTAAACTCAAATCAGAAACGAAAGAGATAGAGTAGACCATGGGGAGGAGGGAGTACTGCAGACTTCTCATGTTTGATGCTCCAATTTCTAGTGAAGATTTTTCTTTTTCATTTTTTCTTACCCAGTGTGTTATTTTGTTTTGAGATGAGGTCTAATTGCAGCCTTAGCTGGCTTGACACTCGCTGTGTATATCAGGCTGCCCTAGACCCTCCTGCTATTCTCCTGTGTGCTGGAATTATAGGCATGAGCCACCACACCAGACTTTGAGACAAGGTCTTACTAGATAGCCCAAGGACCTTGAACTTTCTGTGTAGCCTAGGCTGGCCTGGAACTCTCAATCCACCTGCCTCAGCCTCTCTCCTGCCCCAGCCTTCTGGAGTGCTGTAATTACAGGCCTGTGCCACCACTGTTAATTCTAGTGAACATTATATCTCAAAGCTTCTAAATCCTGCCTAGAAACATGCACCAGAGAACTCTCTTGTCCTTAAAAATCCATGCCCTAGAAGTGGAGCTTGTAAGGGAGAACCATACCAAGACTGATTCTGTGACCCCCAAATTCCAATCTGTTTATATCCAGTGAGGAAAAAAAATAAGAAAAAGAGTCTTTGTGGCACTTAAATACTGCCTTTTATTTTGATAATAAACATGCCCATGGTACTTGCATGGTGTTAAAACATCCTTTTATGAAGTAGTAATGATAGTGATGGTGGAGCCAGGCGGGAGGGAGTTGTTGGTTGACTATTGTTACAATTGTCACTGTAATGCTCCTGTTTGGCAAGGTGAAAGTTGTCATAGACCTAACGGTGTCTTCATGGTGCTTATCTTTGCTCTTTCACCCTCTGGGAGGAAATAGTAACATTCTGCTCAGTTTCTGGTTGAGCAAACAGACTTGGAAGCGTGTGTTGTACATTTGTATTAATGTAATACAGGCTTGTGCTGGCATTGACAACCAATCTGCTCTCCAGATACTTCTGTGCATGGTAATTGTATGCAGTTATTCTGTATGAAGTTACCATGCTTCTCCATGTGTTCTTTACACCTTGCCGGTACAGACCCAAGGCCTCACTCCCAGTGGCCTGGAGGAGCATGGTCCTCTGAGGGTTGTGCTTTTCATTAGCTAAGTTTGAAGTGACAAATAGAGATGTCTGTTTTCCTGGCAAAAGCTTCTAACATCTTCTGACTATGTTGCTTTTTGAGGCGATAGTTCACACATCAGGTTTTGATTCTCATGCAGTTATTTTCCATTCTGGGAGGAGCCAGCTATTATCCTAAAAGGTCAGTATTTGGTTTCCATGCTTAATTAAACAATTGAGTTTCATGGCTATTTTTCTACTAAATACAAAGTTCCCTCTTCAATGCAGATGTCTTTTTTTTTTCCTGCATTTGTAGAGATAGATGGTTAATAATTTAGAAGACCAAACACTTCTTCGCTTGTGAGTGTGTGTGTGCGAGTGAGCGCATTGTGCCACAGTGTACTTGTGGAAGTCAGAGGATAACCCCTGGTGTTAGTTCTCATCTTCCACCTTGTTGGAGACAGAACTTTCTTGTTTACCACTATGAATGCCAGGCAAGCTGGTACATAAGCCTTGGGGTTTCCATTGCTGTGGGTGCTGTGGGATGACAGACACAACTTCCACTGTGAAAGAAAAATAAATGAAAAGTGAGTTTGAAGTAGAGTGTAAAAAAGAATTCAGGGATCATGAACTCTTAAAGACATTCATCTAGATGTGTTGAAGACTTCATAGCATTAATGCTTGGGCTTTTGAGTCTACAGCACCACCATGAATCTTGCCCTTACATGTGTGTGTGTGCATATGGAGGCCAGAGGTTGATGTTGGTGGTCTTCCCCTCTCATTGCCCACCTTATTTATTGAGACAGTGTCTCTTATTTGACTAATCTAGCTAGCGAGCAATCTCCAGGGATCCTGTAAGGTGGGGACTGCAGGGAGGGGGGGCTCATGCTTCCAGAGCAAGCGCTTTACCAACTGTGCCATTTCCTCAGCCCCACAGCTAGTGTTTTCTTTGTTTAGAACGTGTGCATTTTGGGATAAGTTATTTAATCTCTTCATGTGACATCTGAAATAGAACGAACATGACAATGAAAGCCAGCTAACTCGATGTGATAGATGAGAATCTAAACTGTGTTAGAGTACTGGACCCCCACCAGCTGTGACAGCACAGGCCTATGGGAGGTGGAAGCAGGACAATGGGAGCTCAGCTACTAGGGAGTTCAAGGCCAGCCTGAGACAACATAGTGAATTCCAGGTCACCCGGGCTAGCCTACCTCAAAACAACAGCAACAGCAACAACAACAAAAAAATCCAAAAGGGGGATGCTGCATCTACTTTCTCCTTGCTGGACAAATGCCTGATCAGAAGCAGCTTATGGGAGGAAAGGGTTTATTTCAGGCTTACAGATTCCAGCAGGAGCATCATCATGTTGGAAGAAGCTGGCTCACTTCCATAGCAGAGAGTCGCCTCCTACAGCCAGAGCACAAGCTGGCTCTTATAACCTTAGGACTGGTCTAAAAGATTCTCCCATAGTGACACTTCCTCCAGCAGCCTGCTCGAGACTTAAGTTGCAAGCTTAATCAAAAATACCTCAGCCTATGGGGTATATATGTTCACATTCAAACCACCACAGGGGAAGAAGTATGGATTTCCTCAGTTCTCCCCAACTTATGAAGTAATGTGGTCAACTCTGGCTTGGTGCTTAACCAAATAATGATTCTTCCCTCCCCTGCTAATAAAACTGCAATTTTGAATGGGTAAGGAATGTAGCTCCTATATACCTTTCTCTATCTATCATCTATCATTATCTATCATCTGTCATCTGTTTCTCTAATAAAAGAAAAAAAGAAAAGGAGTCTGATGGCTAGTACTCAGTTCTGCTATCTTGCTGCCCACCTTACTGAAATGATTATAGCTATTTGTGCTGCTGAAGAAAAGACTGAAAGAATCACAGGTAACATCCATGACACTGTTGAGGTGCTAACCCAACATCTACAGTCCCCGTTCTCTTCTAGACTTCCAGCTCAGTTTGTTTCAGTCACTTGTGTCCAAGGTCCTCTTACTTGCAGTTGAGTGCCTTCCTAACTGCTACAGAAAGCACCATTATAATCTCCAGTCTCTGAAGCCCAGCAGCATCCATGTTCTGATTGCTCAGCTGGTCAAGGATGACACTGGACCTCAGCATATTCCACAAGGCTGATGTCAGAGCCCCAGCTCCCAGTCACTTACACTGGCCTTGGAGAATGAAATGCCATGAACTTTAGCATGACCTTGGTCAAGCCTGGCATGTAGACGCGTTTATTAAAATGTGAAGATCTTGGGGGCGGGAGAGATGGCTCAGCGGTTAAGGCACTTGCCTGCAGAGCCTATGACCTGGGTTCAATTCCCCAGTGCCCATGTAAAGCCAGATGTACAAAGTGGTGCATGCATCTGGAGTTCATTTGCAGTGGTTAGAGGCCCTTGCAGGCCCATTCTCTGTCTCTCTTCTCACTCTCTTTGCTTGCAAATAAATTAAGATATTTTTAAAAAATGTAGCCAGGCATGGTGATGGACGCCTCTAATCACAGCACTCAGGAGGCAAAAGGTAGGTATATTGCGGAGAGTTGGAGGCCACCCTGAGCTACATAGTAAATTCCAGGTAAGCATTGGGCGAAAGTGAGACCCTACCTAAAAAAACAAAACAAAGCAAAAAAAAAAAACCAAATCAACAAAAGTGAGGCTCTTCCCCACAATCACTACTCCATCCTATTAGCTTAGTAAGCGTTCTTGAGTTTGATTATTATTCAGTTGTGCTCTGCACTAACAAGAGCTAATTTTTATCCCAAAAGGTTGATAATTTGCTTTCCATGCTTGAGCAATTGAGTTTAATTGTTATACTACCAGGTGCTCAGTAAGTTTGTTGGATGAGTGAATGAATAACTTCTTGTTACTTTTTTTTGTTTGTTTGTGGTAGGTAGTGTCTTGTTCTAGCCCAGGCTGACCTGGAATTCACTATCTAGTCTCAAGGTGACCTCAAACTCTCCATAATCCTCCTACCTCTGCGTCCCGAGTGCTAGGAATAAAGGTGTGCGCCACCATGCCTGCCTACATTTTAAAAAAATATTTGTTTATTTATTTATTTGCAAGCAGAGAGAGAGATAGAAAAGAGACAGAAAGAATGGATGCACCACTATGCCTGGCTATGAATAATTTCCTTTTAAAGTAAATGTCTTAGGAAGTTGCTATTTACTTGTATTTATTTATTTATTTATTTTTTTGAGGCAGTGTGGTTCCACAGATTACTTGGGGAGTCATTGCACACTGACCCCCTGTTTAGCCACAGAGCTGGGTGAACAGTCTTGGGAACGCGTGAGCATGTGGGCTTGCCGCCCTGGAGATAGTTGCAGTGAACAGCTCGTTTATTAGGTTGGGGAGGGTGAATTTATGCAGGAGGGAGAAGGAGGGGCAGGAGGATAAGCAGCAAGGGGATTGGTGGGGGCAGGGTGGCCTGTGGATGTCTCATGAAAGGATTGGCAGGGGCTAGCTGCATAGATAAGCTGGAAGGACTTTCTTGTTGCCTGGGCCTTGTTATTACCTTGTAGCTGAATTATGTGAACTCCAGTAAACTCAGGCCTTGAATTGCCAGGGTTTCCTGGGGCCTGACAGGTGGCTGGAGGTTGGGGAGGGAAGGAGACAGGTGAACTCCTGCTGGTCTCAGGATGATAACACTAGAAGAGTGCTATGCCTATGAACTGTACCTCAATCCTTTGTAAATATTCTTTGTATCCAGTCTGGTTTTAGGCCATTCTATACTTCAAACAGGCCTTGGGCATGCAGTCTCTTGCCTCTGCTTCTTGAGTAGCTGAGATTACAGGCCTGTACTACTAAGCCCAGCTCTATTTTCATTTTGAATAAATAAGGTAAAAATTGATGTATTTTAGAGGTTTAATGGAAACCCTGGAAAGAACTGCCTGAATTCGGATACAGCTTTGACCACTAACTGGACTGTATGGTGTTAGGCAAACAGCTCCTGCACAGAAGAGGGGATAATAATCTTCACTGCCTCATAGAAATATTGTTAAACTAAAATATAATACTTAAATTTTAAAAATGGTCTGGTAGAACACTCAATAACTCTTGACTATTTTTTACTTATTCATATAGAACCTACTGTAACTAGTTCCAGTGAGAGAACCAAATTGGAAACAAGATCCTCATGGGGTAGGTGCAGAAAGTCAAACATGGGGTTCCCCTGAGATCCTCATGGGGTAGGTGCAGAAAGTCAATCATGGGAGTTCCCCTGCAGCTCATGTGGGACAGGTTGGATAATCTTACAGCTGAGGAAAATACTGGGGAGAACAAGGATGCATCCAGAAGAATGCACCCACTGTCTACTGAGAGATGGGTTACCTCCACCTCATCTATCCAGACCCAGAAGTCACTACGGACTAAGTGGTGACATGAATACTGCTCTCAAGACTAGCCTGAAAAACAGCTCCAGGGAAATGATGACAGATACTGTGGTCACTCAAATCTCATCTAAACAGAGATCCAGAGGCTACAGAGAAAGCAACACTAAATCAGATACCTATCTTGGCCAGTAGGGAACATTGTGGAAGAAGAAGCAGAAAGATTGTAAGAACCTCAGGGTGGGTGGGAATAGCCTGAGGCATGGTATCCTCTTCTCCTCTTCCCCATCCCCAGCTTGACTAAGGCCTCTTGGTCCCCACAATGAATATGAGTTACCCTACAGAAAAAGAGCCTAACAAAATTGGGGAGGGGAGATGGAGTCTAAAAGTACAACCATTTTATTTAAAAAAAAAAAACAATAAATAATTAAAAAAATTAAAGAAAAAGGAAAGTTAAACTTGGATTTATGGTGTATCTCCCATAGTCCAATACAGCAGAATCTAAGTAAAACACAGGGGTCCCAGCATAATAGTTTGTACCTACATCTGATTTTCCATCATAAAATATAAATTCATTTCGCATCTTGCTGATTGCTTTTCAAAACCAACTTTCAAAGCATAAAATATATAGACTGTTACCTTTTTTTAACCTAGTTCCACTTCTATTTTTATATCCGCATATAAATCTGAGAAGAGTTGCTTCAACATGAGGACAAAATAGTGTCTTATTATGAACTATTCCAATTTTTAAATAAAGCAGTCAAAATGACAACAAAAACAGTCATAATGTTAACTTTTGGAATTCAACTTTTAAGAGGATACTAAGACCTTTGAAAAGGTGTGTAGAGATCTGTAAACACACTGTCCAGTAAAATAGCCATAACTGGGGGATGGAGAGATGGCTCAGTGGTGGAAATACTTGCTTGCAAAGCCTGATGGCCTGGTTTAATTCCCTAGTTCCCTTGTAAAGATAGATGCACAAAGAGGCACAGATATCTGGAGTTTGTCTGTAGTGGCAGGAAGCCCTGGCTCACCCATACATACATTCTTTCCCTCCCGTAAACAAATAAGTAAATACTAAAAAAAAAAAAAAAAAAAAAAAAAACTAGGAGGGGTGGTGTCATGGTTTGATCCAGGTGTCCCCCACAAATAAATGAATGTGTTCTGGGTGATCGATCCTCAGCTGATGGCAGTTTGGGTTTTACAACCTCAATGGAACTGTGTTGTTGGGGGCGGGCTTTTGGGGGTTATAAGCCAGCTTCCCCTTGCCAGTATTTGGCACACCTTCCTGCTGCTGTTTCCAGTGTTGTGGCAGAGGTGATGTCTAACCCTCTGCTCATGCCATCATTTTCCCTGCCAGGATGGAGTCTCCCCTCAAGTCCATAAGCCTAATAAACCCATTCCTCCACAAGCCGCTTATGCTTGGGTTCTTTCTGCGCAGCAACTAGAAAGCTGACCGTAACAGGTGGGGAAGATGGCGACATGATAGCCACACCACTGCAGGCAGCAGGGGAGAAAAAGGCATTAAAAATAGTAAAAGCACACCATTTTTCTTAAAACTGAATAAGAAAAACGTAAGAAAATTTTAATCCCAGTAGAAAATTAGAAGAGGTGCAGAAAATTTGCATAGTTAGAAGCTCCCGCAGACGTGCAGCTCCTAGCTGTAGCTTGCAGCAGAAAGAAAACAATCCTGCTTTTTTTTTTCCTTTTTGTTTTTCCCTTTTCCCATTTTTGGGGGCTAAGCAAAGATTAGTTTATGTCTGTCTATTAGAGGCTGATACAGTGGGAACTGCAAGAAGGAAGATAGACCAGTCCCAGCTCTGGCTCCAGCAGGAACTCTCGCCATGGATATCACCATCCCACCAGCCCGCATGGAGATGCAGAACTTGGCAGTGAAAGCTGCTGACCAGTCCCCTGAGCCGCAGGGACAAGAAGAGAAAGCAGACACAACAACTGGGCTGCATTCACCCAGGTCTATACACACCTAAGAAAGTTGGTGTGACATGCTATGTATGGGAGGGAGAGCGCTGGTCAGTAGATGTGTGAGGGGGTGCTCCCTGCAGGCACAGCACTTTCCCCTAGAGGAGAAGGGTGGAACCCAGTCCTGGGAGCTCCAGGTTGGTCAAGAGTGCCAAGCCTATTCTGGTCTGGAGCTCCAGGGGAAACAAAGGGGAATAGCACCTACATCTCCCCAGGTAGAAGAGTCCAGTGCAGTGGCTCACAGCCTGAGCATTCAGGTGCAAGGTGCTCCAGTCTGGTGAATGATAGAACCTGCCTGAGGACAGAAAGCCTCAGATAAGAGAGATACTTGTTAAGTTTAAACTTAGTGGTGTAGCTTTGTTCCAGGCATACCCCCCCCAGAGTGCCTCGCTCCAATTCCAACTAGAGAGCAAAAGCCAGAAGTGTAACAGGGAAATTTCTAAAACACCCACCTGGGATTCAGAGGGGGAAGAGGAGCAAGTAGGTCTGTTCTGAATACCCCTGAACACCAGTAGTAAGACACAGTGGTGACTACAGCCAGAGAAGATCTATGACCCCCCCATACTATATTGCATACCAGACACTAGCCCAAAACTGCTGGCATACCTGTAAACTCTGCAACTCGTGCATCTGTGGCTAAAATGCTATCACAAACCCAACTGGTACAAAGAGCAGCACATGCCCAGCATACCCAATGGAAAGTTGTATTGGTCCCCACATCAAGAAAACGAGTTTCTTATCCAGAAATGGGCAGAAACCAACATAATAAAGCCACAGCAATTCAAGCTGACACTCCCCAAATCAAAAAGGAAATTGAAAATTTTCTAGAAGTAAATGATAATGAAAACACAACTTATCAAAACCTACGGGACACAATGAAGGGGGAAATTCATAATGCTAAATGCCTTCATAACAGCAAGAGGTCAAATTAATCACCTAACCACCCACCTAAACACATTGGAAAAACTAGAACAAACCAACCCTAGGAGCTCAAGGCAAAAATAAATAAGATCAGAGATGAGATTAATGAAATGGAAATGAAGAAAAGGAAAAAATAGATGAAATGAAGAGCTGGTTCTTTGATAAAAATAAATAAGATTGACAAAATCTTGGCCAATCTAATTTAAAAAAAAAGAGAAGACCCAAATCAACAAAATCAGAAATGAAAAGGGAGAGGTCACAAAAGGCTCCAAAGAAATTGGAAGAATCATCAAGTCATACTTCCCAAACCTTTACTCCACAAAATTGGAGAACCTGGAAGAAATGGATGAATTCCTCGACACCTACCACCTACCAAAGCTTAACCCAGAGCAGATAAAGCTCCTAAATAACCCTGTCACATCCATGGAGACTGAAAATTTAATCAAAAACCTCCCCATAAGGAAAAGTCCAGGACCTGATGGATTCTCAGCTGAATTCTACCAAACCTTCATCATAGAACTGAAACCACTCTTTCTGAACCTTTTTCGTGTTATAGGAAAAAAGGTAATGCTTCTAAACTCCTTCTATGAAGCTAGAGTCATCCTAACCCCTAAACCAGACAAAGACACAACAAGAAAGAAAAATTACAGACCCATATCCCTGATGAACTTGGATGCAAAAATCCTTTTAAAAATATAGGTACAGAGTGGTAACTAGTTCCCAGATGGTAGCATGTCTAGTGCTGGTAGGCACTACATGAGCTACCAGGGGAAATTAGTCAATGATATTTGGAGAAAGCAGAGACCACTGATATAAAATTCAGACTGATGTCACAAGAGTGCTGAACACACTGTTTTATGGAATAGATTTTTGACTCAAGAAGTGATCAGCTTTGCAATAATGGTACCAAAACCTAGGGGGGTAATCAACAGCTTTTAAATTGGCCAAAAGATCCACTCAGTGATAAAGAACCCTTAACTGGAGTTGGAATCCAGGGCAAAATCTTATGGGACCAAAAACTTGGACTCCAAGGGGAAATTCCCACTACCAGAGAACTACAGAGAGGCTATACTCAATGGAATCTTACCAAATTAGCAATATGTGTCTCATTTAACCTATACTGACCATGCTCTCCAATGGAGATTCTGTTTGTATTTTTCAGAAGGCAGTAAGAGAGCCATGGTCAGTCCAACTCCACCAACAAGCCACAGGATGATGGCTGACATACCTGCAAGAGATGAACCACCCTAGGTCTGTTATGAAGGCCCCAAATGAAACCTATAAGATAGTGATGTGATAAACAAGAGACGTATCACCACAGCAAGTCAGTTAACCCAGGATAGGTCAATGAGACAGATAATGACAATAACCAACACAACCCAAAGCAGAAATCCAGAGACACTTAAGGTCTCAACAATAAAGTAGACTTAAAACTCACCGACCAGGGCTGGAGAGATGGCTCAGCGATTAAGGCACTTGCCTCCAGTGCCTAAGGCCCCGGGTTCAATTCCCCAGGTCCCACATAAGCCAGACCCACAAGGTGGTGGCCCTGGTGCTCTCTCTCTCTCTCTCTCTCTCTCTCTCTCTCTCTCTCTCTTTCTCTTTCTCTCTCTCTCACATCTCTGCTTGAAAATGAATAAATAAAATATTTAAAAAAAAAACTCACCGACCATGATTCAGGGAACTGGGTGGAAAGATTGTAAGAGCTATGGTGGGGGAGAATATCCAGAGACATTGCCCCCCTCAGCAACAATGCACAAAAGGGGGGAACCTGGCTACCTCTTATGCTATTCATATCCCCCTACCCCATGGACTGAACCCATATGCCCACTGAGAAGGGTCCCCAGTGGGTTGGGGACAGGGAGGAGGGAAATGGGGTTACCAACATAAGATTTGCTCATACAATGTATCTAATTATGGATAATAAATATATAACAATGAAAAAACTGCCTTAACTGCTAAAAATGGTAAAGCCACAAATACTTAGTCTCTCTGGAAATTGTTCTAAGAGCATACAGCAAGTTAAGAAATATTTATTATTTAAAATTTATGTATGAGTGCATAGCAAGTGCCAGTGGTCCTTGAGTGATGGCCTGAACTGAAGCTCCAAGGCAGACCAACAGCATATCAAATCCCTCGTTCCTGGTGAATGCAGTCAAGAGGTTGGGGGTCCTCACCTTGATGCACCCCTACTCCTAGGGCAGAGGACTACCTCAGTCTCTGCTCATAAATCAGATATGTCCTTTTAAGAGAGGGCAGACCACTGCCACATCTAGCTCTCAGAATCCAGGGGCAAGAAAGGCAGCCAGGAAGAACAGACTGTTCTCCTCCCAGAACACAAACTTCATTTGAAACAGTTAGGGGAAGTTCAAACCCAAGGGTTCCAAACTAGAGATTTGGTAAGAAATTAAGAGGGGATTGGTAGCTCTATGATAGTAACAAGTTAAAATTGCATGCTAGTTAATTTACTAGACAGAACTAGGAAAAGATAGTCGTAGGGCTGGCTGTTGGGGAGATGGTTCAGTGGTTAAAGGTTCTTGTTTTGCAAATCCTGCCAGCCAAGGTTCAATTCCCCAGCTGCCCATGTAAACCTGGACACAGAAAGTGGTATGTTTCTGGTGTTCGTTTGCAGTGATAAGACTCTCTCTCTCTCTCTCTCTCTCTCTCTCTCTCTCTCTCTCTCTCTCTCTCTCTCTCTCATTCTCTCTCTCTCTCACACACACACACAGACACACAGACACACACACACACACACAAACACGTGCACAAATATATCATTTTTTAAAAAAGAAAAGATAGCTATTAAGGGCACTCCTGAAGTAAGAAAAAAGTAAAATCAATTCTCAAGGGCTGGTTTCACAAAAATACCTCACTTGGATTGAATGTGGTCAAATTGTGGAGCAATTGGTATCCAAGGGAATTGTTGGAATCAAGAGAGCCATCAGTAGGAATCGGAGGGGCCTAGCAGCTGGGCTGTGATGTAAGACGTGCACAACTGAACAGAGGCCAGGGAGACACAAAGAGCTCTGCATAAGCCACCACAGTCTCAGGACGATGCACATGCCAGACTTTGCACCATGGGAGTGCTGAGTAGAGGCAGCAAGGTGTTAGATTTTATTAAGCTCTTGGAGTCATCAGTAAACAAATAAGCAAAAAATAAAAAATAAAAATAAAAAAGCTCCATAAAGGGAAGAGAGAAATTTGTATACAGGGTTTCTGTCATCTATCATCTCAAGTGTGGAAAGAAGAGAGAGAGAGAGAGAAAGAGAGAGAGAGAGAGAGAGAGAGAGAGAGAGAGAGAGTAGAGGTCACGGAATCATGGAAAGATGCTAGAAAAGTATCACAGATACATCGGTAATAAAATTAGGTTACAAAATTAACCAAGGAAAATCTTAACAGATACCTTAAAGCAGCCAATACACATTTGTATAAATGTGAATTAAAAAAATGTGGAACTAAGTAAATGAAATGAAGCTATGATTAAAATATCTCATTAGAGATAAGTAGATTAAAAAGTATAAACAAAACCCCAAAAATTCTGTAGTTGAAAGGTCTAACCAAAATGAAGATTCATTACTGGATACTAATGATAGATTTGAAAGCATTGGTAAACTGGAAGTTGGGGCAATAAGGACTTCGGAATGTAAAGAACAGAAAACAGCAATGAGAGTGTTGAGGAAAAAAGAACGCCTCAGAGAAGTGTGGAACATCAGTATGTGTATACATGATGGGAAGACCGGAAGAGGAGAAAAGAAAAAGAACCAAAACAAATGCCAGGAGAAATAGTGCCTGGAAATATCCTGAATTTGATGAAAATCAATCTAGACAACCCAGAAACTCACCATATTCTAATAATAAATACAGAGAGATGAACAAAAAGATACATTGTGTTCCAAATGCTCAGCTGTTAGCTGGGCTTGGTGGTGCACGCCTTTAATCCCAGCACTTGGGAAGCAGAGGTAGGAGGATCACCATAAATTCAAGGCCACCCTGAGACTATAGAGTGAATTCCAGGTCAGCCTGGGCTAGAGTGAGACCCTACCTCGAAACCCCACCCCCACAAAAAAATGCTCAGCTGTTAAAGATGCTTGCTTGCAAAACCTGCCAGTCTGGGTTTGATCCCCAGCACCCACAACTAGCTGGGTGGAAAGTGGTGTATGTATCTGTGATCCCAGTGCACCCAAGACAAAGGGAAGCAGAGCAAGGAGAAACCCAAACTGAAGGCCAGCTAGACTAGGAGTGTGTAGTAGTTTCAAAAGTGATACAAACACCTTGAAGATGTCCTCTGACCTCCTCATGTGTGCCAAGGCATGTGTGCCCCCCCCACAATTTTAAAAAATAAATTTAAAAGCTGCTTATTAAAAATCAATAACTAATATATTTAATGATTTATTCTTAGATAAAAAGCTTTCCCCACTAAGATCCAGAAAAAGAAAAAGATGAGTATTCTTGCCAATTCTACTTAACCTTGTGGTAGAGTTTCCAGCCAAAATCATTAAGAAAAATAGAAATCCAGATAGGAAAGAATTGAAATGTTGCCGTAAATATGATCTTGTATATAGGAAATTCAAAGAAATTCACTAAATACTATTGGAACTAGTGAGCTGTAAGATCATATATGAAGTTCTTTATTTTAAATATGCTTACAGAGAGCAATCTGAAGATGACCTTAAGATAATAATATCATAGAAATGAACAAAATAGTCTTAACAAAATAAACGTAAAACATTTTGGAAACTACAAAACATTGTTGAAAGGTAAAAGTTGAAGTTCAGATGTCAATATCTAAATTGATCAAAGATCCTACAGATCTCTATCAATATTCCAGCTGACTCCTTGCTTGACATGTGTATAATGTATATTGATCATATTCCCACCTCATCTTATCTCCCTACTACTAAACCCCTTCTTTTTCTCAACTAATTCTTTCTCTACTTTCTTTTTAATTTTTAAAAAATGTCTTTATATGGTATGTGCATGTTCATGTGTGAATGGAAAAGCACGTGTACCGCGTGTGCATGTGGAGGTCAGAAGATTTGGGGTTGGTCTTTGCCTTTTCCCTCATTTGATACAGCTTCCAGGAAATTCTGTCCCTACCTTCCTCCTTATAGGAGCACTGGGATTACAGAAGCCTGACACAGCCTCCAGCTTTTTTATGTGGGTTCTGATGATCCAAACTCAGGTATTCAGAGTTGCATGGCAAGCTCTTCATCCAATGGACCACCTCCCCACCCCCCATATGCCTACTTTCATGCCTTTATTTATTTATTTACTTATTTATTTTTGACACTCACTGAGTTAAATTAGAGTTGTTTGCATGACCATGGGTGGCCATACTGGAGTATGGCCAATTTACCAGTGGCTAGACCACTGAAGAACAAGACTCCCCTTCCCCAACCACCATTAATTGCCAGTTGTTCCTCTGGGAGGAGTGGGGTCTCATGAGCCCCTGCCCATTCCTTTGGTGAGACCAACCTTCTGCAGGAAACCACAGCTTTTGTTCATGAGTGTCACCGCCATGTCATATCCAAAAGACCGTGTTCCACAGAGCTCTTCCCCATTCCTGCTCTTACATTCTTTCTGCTTCTTCTAGAATGTTTCCCGAGTCATGGGGAGAGTGATATAAATGTTCCTTTGAGGGATGATCACACAGTAATCACTATTCTCAAAAGTTTCTCCAGCTCACTTCTTTGCAGGTATTGAAAGCTAATCCTAAAGCTCATATGAAATGTAGAGGGCCTAGAAAAAAATCATTTTTTTAAAAAAAGAAACCATATAGGAGGATCCTTGCATCTTAATTGTAAGGCATCCTCCTAAGCTATAAAAATCAAGGCAATGTGGCATTAGCATAAGAAGAGGCATACAGTTTAATGGAATAAAACTAGTCCAAAATTAATCCCTTAAATTTATAAGCCAGTTGATTTTCAGTAAAGACAGCAAGCTAATTCAGTGGATAAGGAATCTTGTCTTTTTAATTAAATTAAATTTGTTTATTTGCAAGCAGAGGGAGACAGAGACAGAAAGAGACAGGCAGATGAGAGAGAGAGAGAGAGAGAGAGAGAGAGAGAGAGAGAGAGAGAGAGAGAGAGAGAGAGAGAATATGGGTGTGCAATCCATCCAACCTGAGAATCTTGTCTTTTTAACAGATGATTTTGAGGTAACTGGGTAACCACATGCAAAGCAATAAAGCTGGGTCCCTGCCTTGAACCATATATAAAAATGACTCAGGCCTGGTGAAATGGCTCAGTGGTTAAAGTTCCTTGCTTGCAAAGCTTGATGGTTCAGGTTCAATTCTCAGCACCTACATAAAACCAAATGCAAAAAGTGGCACAAGCATCTGGTGTTCATTTGAGTGACAAGAGATCCTGGACTTCCCATATACACAAAAACACCACCCTGTACACACACAGGAAAATGCAAATAAATAAAAATAGTTTTTAAAAATGAACTCAAATTGGGTCAAAGATTTATGTGTAAGGGTTACAACTATAAAACTTTTAAAAGAAAATGTAAGTTTAAATGTCTATGTCCTCAATGACAAATAATTAAAAAGTACAAGAAAAAATAGATAAATTCTACCTAATCAAAAACTTATAGGGCTAGAGAAATGGCACATCAGATAAGATAGAGAGATAAGGCACTTGCCTGCAAAGCTTAATGACCCAGGTTCGATTCCCCAGCACTCATGTAAAGCCAGATGCACAAAGTGAAGCATGCATCTGGAGTTCATTTGCATTGGCTAGAAGTTCTGGCTCACCTACTCACATGTGCTCTCTTTCTCTCCTAATAAACAAATAAAATATTTAAAAAATTAAAAACTTGCATGCTTCCAAGGACACTAAGAACACGGAAAGGCAACCTAGAAAATTGAGAAGAAATTTTTGCAAAAGGGATTGTGCCTAGAATATGTAAATAACTCTACTCCAGAATAAAGTTCAGGTACAAAATAGGCAAATGTTCTGATTATTTCCCTAAGGATAATATACAAAAAACCATTAAGCAGAGATCAATCTTATTTAGCCATCAGTAATTGTAATAACAACAGGAAACAAAATACAAGGGTTTGAAATACAACAT